>CM063499.1:1107990-1152990 GCA_032207245.1 Pardosa pseudoannulata | reverse complement strand
GTATTATGTAGCAAATCCTAAAAGTGTCAGAAAATTTATGTATGGATTACATATGATTTCGCTCTGTATCTTTTTAAATTTTAACATTTCTAGAAATACCAGATTTTTACTGACTGAAAAAGTTTTGGTTTACATTCTTCTGCTTTCTAAGCTCTCAATCCCGGAAGTCTAACAAGCTTTATGTATCATATATATATATATATATATATATATATATATATATATATATATATATATATATATATATATATTTGGCTCATCTATATCATTTTGAATTGTAAATCATGTTTTCATTAAAATTTAATTATGCAATTATTAATTTACATTTTTGATTATTTCTGTTTTATAAATCATCACGTGCTTTATGTTTTAACATCAATTTATGAATTTCATTGAAAAATGTCATCCTGATGTTGTAATAGAGCATTTAACAATGTCAGTAAAGTATGTAAAGAATTTTAAAATTCCATTGTATAACCAAAACTTAATGTTATGGTAAGGGACTGCAAAAGTTTGCCTTCAGTAAAAATTTTTAAGTTCGAAACTTGTTTGATTTATTTCCTTCCTAAATGGAACAATTTTCTGCTAGAGAAAACTTCCTTTTCTGAGAATTTGCTTCCTGTCCTGAAAAAGTGGGATGCAGAATTTCTGTTTCGAAAATGTAGTTTCCAAATAAAAAGTTTCTAATTTATGAGTATAGGAAATCTTCCTCGTGCAATTCTGTTATATTCCACTGAAATTTTGCGACTATTTAAATTACGATGTATAATATAAAAATCAGTAAAAATTGATATGCTTCGAAACTCAAAATCTATTCACTTTTATAACACTAGATTTACCAAACTAGTCAAAATGACTGGTTTTGCAATTGCAATTCTATCTGTATTTAAATTTCTGGTAATTTTTTGTAAGTGAAAAATAAATATTTACCCCATTATTACTTCAATAAAAATTTTAAATGAATATTTCCACCATTGTTTTTTTCCCTTTCTGTTTTCTACAAAAGATAATAACTAAGTAGAAAAAGTATCTTATTAAAAATGGATTTTCAATGTATTTAAGAAATGCGCGTGAAATATTTCTACATGATTAATAACTAGTTATTGTTGGGAGTCCAAGGTCGCTCTCAGTCTCTGAAGTCGGATGACATTGAAAACCGACTGTGAAACTGTTATTGCTACGAATGTACTGCCGTTAGACACAGTTAGCGGGCTGCGTTAAACCTTCTTATCGACAGTCGTACATAAAAACTCTTCCTACAAAGAGATACTCTGAAGAGAGCCGAAGGGGAATTTTACTCTTCCTTCATGTCTATGTGTAAATTTTACGTTGTGTGTGTATAGTGTATTTAGCCTTAAATGAAGGTCCTTTTGCATTTAAATCTTCTTTCGTAGCACTGAAGGTTTTACTTTTGTTAAGTCCTCACGAATATAGAAGGCGACACTATACTGTAAAGCCTTAAGGTATTACGTTCTTTTGTTTTATTGTTATATTTTAATTCTATCAATAATTTATTGAACTAACAGTTGTTTCAACCTATTAAGGAAAATGCATATAAAAGAATAGCCTTATCAAGGCTTGACTTCTAAAATTCTTTTTAGGGACCTCTGAAGTATATATATATATATATATATATATATATATATATATATATATATATATATGTTTATATTTGTTTATATGTATTTGAATAGACTCACAAGTAAAATGTTTTATTTTATGTACGCTGGCATATTCCAGAATTCAGTAATGTAAAATTCCTTTTATTTTAAAAAAATACTGTATATTATTTATAGTTATTTATTATATGCTGCTTTTCTGCTTTATTATTGAGTCTCTCTTAAGATCTGAGCAGCACATGGCCACTAATTATTGTATCATATACACAAAACTCTTGTTAATATTTTTCACTTTGTATTCTGATTAAGATTACTGAACTGCAAATATTGAAAACCTCTAAAAATTGCCAATTTAATATCTTTGTATAGAGATCTGGGGTAGTACTGTCCAAAAAGCCCATTGGAGTTTTCAGTACTGCTGTGTTGGTTGATGATGCAGAGTAGTGGAGATAGCTAATACAAGCAGTTCTGCAGTTATTTCATCAAGCTGAGCACCAATAAATGTAAAAAAAGGGGTATTTTATATAATTCTTTCTTCATATACTCAATTTAATCTTTTCAGTTTCCTTTAGAACATTTTAGTAATTATGCTACTTCATATCAAATAGTCTGTAATAAATATATTTCAGATTTTCTGATGTCTCAGTCTAAAATTCAGTGTTCATGGAATTTCCTGTATGAAGTTATTGCATTATTATATTGAGGCATTGTATTACCAACTTGATTCAGATACGCATGTGTTTCTGCGTTAAAAAAATAATATACTTTGATTATGATGCCAAATATATTTTCTTGGTTTCAAATGCTTATTTTAGTATCTGAGAATCATTCTATGTATTTTGATAAAAATTCTTCATTGAGTTTGGTTAAGCGTTAAAAAAAATTTTTTTTAAACTTCTTATTCTAATATGTACATCTAAAAATAAGTATTAAGTCTAGGGTAGATCAGAAAATGTTACATCTCTGTTGAACCGTTATGAAGACATAAGACTTCTGACATACTTTAAACCCACAGAAGATGCTTTATGATTTAGATCATTTTATCTTATATTTTTCTAGTTACACTATAAAAGCTTGAAAAGATGTTAAAGTTAATTTTTAAGATAATGTTATATTGTTTCAAAGGTATTTTTTAAAAATAGATTTCATTAGTATAATCCATTTGAGTAATCATAACTTTCTTTATGTTTCTATATAAATTTCAACTGCACTAAAATTTTGCAGTTTGATCAACATTTATATCTGTTGGCTATATTAATGCAGAAAATACTAAAATTTAATTTCATTTGGAAAAAAAAAAGTCAACAACCTTTGTATTTCCTTTTAAAAGTTTTATGTCTATTTTATGAAATATCATTAATATTTGCTTATTACATAATCTTATTTTAAACCATAAATGAAAAATATACATTAGAAATAAAAGGATTGGCTTAAAACTAAGTTTCTTGAAATTAGTGCTGAGCATGGTTCAAACTGAAGAACTTTTCAATGATTTTACAGTTTTTTTAATCTATGAGATTTTTTAGAAATATTTTAAGATAATTATATTTATTTGTTTATTTTAAGATAAAATATAAGTATGCTGTAAATTGTCAATATGCAATTTTGTGAATCTAAATGAATTCTTAAATTTCAGAGATATGAGTTGTAGGAAGACATCCATGCTTTTACAAGGAGGCTTCTGTAGTAAGTACTGCTGATCATTTACAAAATAGTAACATTATCATTTACAAAAGAACTTTATAACAATATGATTAAAGTTCTCAAAATCTTAAGCTTCTACACATTTATATCTTAAAAAAAAGAAAATTGATTTTATATATGCGTTCTTTTTACTGTATATTTAGATCTTATTAAGAAAAAATTTTGATCATTATAAATCATAATTTGTAATCAAGTTGCTGGTACTTATATTTAATATAAATTTTTGCTGTTTACATTCATGTTCATATTTTTTTTAGTCTATGAGATATTTTAGAATTATTTTAAGATAATTATATTTATTAGTTTATTTTAAGATAAAATATAAGTATGCAGTAAATTGTCTATATGAAATTTTGCGAATCTAAATGATTTCTTAAATTTCAAAGGTAGGAGTTGTAGGAAGATATCCATGCTTCTACTAGTAAGTTCATGTAGTAAGTATTGCTGATCATATACAGAAAAGTACAATTATCATTTACAAAAGAGCCTTATAAACAATATGATTAAAGTTTTCAAAATCTTAAGCTTCTACACATTTATATCTTAAAAAAAAGAAAATTGATTTTATATATGTTTTATTTTTACCAAATGTTTAGATTTTATTAAAAAATTTTCTGATCATTATAAATCATGATTTGTCATCAAGTTGCTAGTACTTATTTTTAAAATAGATTTTTGCTGTTTACTATACATTCATGTTCATATTTTTTTTAGTCTATGAGATATTTTAGAATTATTTTAAGATAATTATATTTATTAGTTTATTTTAAGATAAAATATAAGTATGTAGTAAATTGTCTATATGAAATTTTGCGAATCTAAATGATTTCTTAAATTTCAAAGGTAGGAGTTGTAGGAAGATATCCATGCTTCTACTACTAAGCTCATGTAGTATGTATTGCTGATCATTTACAGAATAGTACAATTATCATTTACAAAAGATCCTTATAACAATATGATTAAAGTTCTTAAAATCTTAAGCTTCTAGACATTCATGTCTTACAGAAAAGGAAAATTGATTTTATATATGTTTTATTTTTACTGTATGTTTAGATTATATTAAAAAAAAATTATAGTCATTATAAATAAGGATTTGTGATCATGTTGTTGATACATATTTTAAAAATAGATTTTGCTGTCCCTGTATATTCATATTCATATTTTGTTGATATCATTATCTAATAATATAACTTTCTATATGAATTTAACTATACTAATATATACCAGTAAATTAATTAAATGATAAGTTCAGATTTCTTAATTTTATTTCAGTCATATCAATTAAATTTTTTTGTTGTCTATCTAATCATAATACATCATTGTATGATTATTATTACTATATGATATATTATTATATTAGGATATATTATGATATATTAATATTGAAAATAATCACTTCTAAATTTACTAGGTACCTGCAGTGCTTATTCTTGAAAGAATTATCGATCCTTGCCTTACCTGCTTCATTTCTTTATGACTACAATTCTTCTTGGGTTGACTTCCTTTTTTTTTTAAGTGAAAAAAAAATTCACTGTGGTTTTTATTCTACTTTTTTTTTTCCAAACTTAATAAATAACATTTATGTAATTTGTATTAGATGCTTTTATATTAATGTAATATTCATTTAAAATAGTTAATTCAAATCATATTTTTATTTTCTTTTGCAAATTTTTGTATCTGTGTATTTTTCAAATAATAATTACAATTTTGTATAGTATATGGTGAAATTTCATTTATAGTATGTACATAACACATTTCTTTCAGTTTAAAATGTGATTCCAAGTTTTAACAAATTATGGATTTATTCAAAACTTACTTCTTTTTCTATTATAAAACCAGCAATTTCAACAGAAATTTATTATAAACTTTGTTTTGCCATGATATGGCCAGTGTTGGTATATATACAGACTTTGAGAGAATGTCTTTTTTATAAAGTATGCTTTGTATATTTAGTGATAATGGTATGTTCAATGTTTTATGTCTTTTATTATGTTTTACATTTCACATTACTCATACCTGTATTTTCATTTTTCATGCATCATAAACTTTTAAATTTCCAAGACAAAAGTTATGTAATGTCCTCTATAGATTTACAAGGTAGTTGCAGTGCATATTAGAAGATTTGTGTCTTGTCAAGAAAGTTGCTGCTTCACTACAGTTCTTCACAGCTACTATTCTTCATAAGTTAATGTTTTTATTAAAAAGAAAAAATGTATACTTTATTTTTCTTTTTAAACTTAACGTATAAAAATTATATGATTTGTAAGGTTCTATTAGATACTTTTTTTATTGATTATATTAATTTAAGTAAGGGTAATTTGAATTATGTTTCTAACTGCAGTTCTTCATAAATTGAAGTTTTTATTAAGGAAAATAAGAATTCATTTAAATTTTTATTTTACTATTTTTTTTTTCCAAACTTGATATATAGCAATTATGGGACTTATAATGTGTTAGATATTTTTACAGTATTGTAATATTCATCTAAAAACTAATTTGAATCATATCTTTGTTTATATAATAATTTTTTGTATTTAAGTGATTTGGGGATGGAAATTAAAATTTATTACATTGGTCAGACAAGTTTTATGTATAGCTTGTGCTTAACCATACACCAGTTTAAAAGTATTGTTCAAAGTTTTAAGAAATTTTGGGTTTTTGAAGTAATTTAGACAGAAATGGGTTATCAACTTTGTTTTAGCATTTTGTGTTGATATGAATGAGAGCTTTCTCTATATAAATGAGTCTTCCATAAACTATGCCATCTGCATTTCCAGATAATAATGTATCTGTTATTATAATTTATCATTTTTCAAACCTGTATATTGCTTTTAAGGCATAATAAAGCTTTAAATTCCAAAGACAAAAGTTGTTTAATGTTCCTTTTAGGTTTACAAGTGCATATTCTAAAGAATAACTGATCTTTGTTTCAACAGAAAAGATGCTACATGACAACAGTTCTGAAGAACCACTATTCTTCATAAGTTAATGTTTATATTAAAGGGAAGAAAAGTCGACTTTGATTTATACTTACCATTTTCTTTTTCAAATTTAATAAAAAGTAATGTGACTTGTAAAATATTAGATGCTTTTATATTATCGTGTATTTATCTAACAAAAATTAATTTAAATCATATTTTTATTTTTGTTAAAAATTTTTGTGTCCTTGCATTTTTGAGGAAAGTACAATTAATTAGAGTGTAAAAAAAAGTTTCATTTGTAGCATTTAATTGATACATATTTTTTGTTTAAATGCTGTTTCAAAATTTTAAGAAATTTAAAATTTCATTTCATTTTTTATCAGAGTAATTTAAAAGAAACATGTTATAAAATTTGATTTACAATTTATTCATGTTTTAAAGAAAGATGTATTTTGAGAGCATGTCTATTCCATAAACTTCTTTGTGTATTTGTCAATAAGGGAATATTTAATGTTTTGTTTTTTATGTCTATTTGTATGATTTTGCATTATTCAAACTTGCATTTTGTAAGTCATCATAAAATTTTAAACTTCAAGATCAAAAGTTTATCATCCCTTCTAGATTTACAAAGTAGACAAACTGCATATTCTTACAAGAATAACAGATCTCTGTGTCACCAGAAAAGTTGCTATGGGACTGCAGTTCTTCACAACTACTATTCTTCATAAGTTAATGTTTTTATTAAAGGGAAGAAAAATCCACTTTTATATACATTTTCTTTTCAAACTTAATATATAGCAGTTATATGACTTGTGTTAGATGCCCCTATATTAATGTTTATTCATCTAACAAAAATTAATTTGAATTATATTTTTGTTATCTATTAGAAAGTTTTGTCTATGTATTTTTTGGGCAAAAATTACAGTTTATTACAGTGTATAGACATATTTTATTTACAGTATGTGTTTGAAACACTCCTTCAATTTAAAACTGGTTCAGAGTTTTAGAAATTTTGTATTTCTTTTCATTTTTTTCTGTAATAAAAGGGTAATTTTTTTTAAAAAGCTAATAATTATCAAGTGTTTATGTGAATATGAGCTTTTTATAAAAATGTCTCTCTTCCATAAACTATGTCTTGTATTTTCACTGATAAGGGTTTTAATGTTTTGGTATTAACATGTCTGTTATAAATTTTCATTTTTTATTATTTTGTTTTTAACGAACTATGCAATATTAAATTTCAAAGGCAAATGTTGCTTAATGTCCTTACCAGGCTTAGAAGGTAGCCGCTGTGTATGTTTTTGGAAATATAACTGATATTAACTTACATAGCTGCTACTATTCTTCCTGACTGCAATACTTCATAATTCAACTTCTTTTTTTTCAAGGTGGGGGGGGAGAGATGTTTATTCTGATTTATACTTTATTATTTTTCTTTTCACACATAGTATATAGACATTATAAGATTTGTAAAGTTCGTTCAGATGCTATGTTATTGATGTATATTCATTTCAGACAGATTTTTAGCCATATTTCTAATCATAGTTTTTCACAACAATTTTTCAATGGCTAAATATTTTAATGAAAAGAAAAACTAAATTTGATTTATGTTTTACTTTTATTCTTTTCGAATTTAATCTATAGTGATTATATGACTTTAATGTTTTTATATTACTGCAGTATTCATCTGAAACTTAATTTAAATTATATTTTTCTTTATATTATAAATTTTTGTGTCATAAGTATATTTGGGATAAAAATTACAATTTATTACAGTGCTCATACAAGTTTTATATATATAGTATGTGTTGAAACAATACATCAGTTTAAGATTGTTCAAAGTTTTAAGCAATTTTGGATTTCATTGCATTTTTTCTATAATAAAAAGTAATTTAGAGAGAAATGGGTTATCAACTTTGTTTTACCATTTGTGTTGATGGAAATCAAAGGCTTTTTGTGTAAATATGGTTCATACATAAACTATGTTGTGTATATTTTCAGATAATAATATATAACTGTTATCATAATTTTTCATTTTACATAATTCACTTGTATTTCTTTAAGTCATAAAACTTTAAATTTCAAAGCCAAATGTTATGATGTTTCTTCTAGATTTACAAGATTGCTAAAATTCATATTCTTACAAGAGTAACAGTTCTCTGCCTCAACAGAAAAGATGCTACAAGAGTACAGTTCTTTATAAGTTAATGTTTTTGTATTAAAGGAAGAAGAATCTGCTTTTATCTTCATTTTACTATTTTCCTTTTCAAACTTAATATATATTAATTATGATACTTGTAAGATACTAGATGCTTTTACATTAATGTGCATTCATCTAGCAAAAATTAATTTAGATCATATATTTTTATTTTCTGTTGTAATTTTTTATGTCCATACATTTTTGAGGAAATTGCAATTAAGTAGAGTTTGCAGAAAGTTTTATTTATAACATGGAATTCATATATATTTTCTGTTTAATTACTGTTTAAAAGTTTTAAGAAATTTTAGCTTTCTTTTCATCTTTATCTATAATAAGACTAATTAAAAAAATGTTATAAATTTGATTTACAATTTATTCATAATGAGAAAAAAAGACATATTTTGATAATGTCTATTCCCATAAATAGCTTTGTGTATTTGCTAATAAGGTTATATTTAATGTTTTTTAAATATGTCTGTTATTTTTCATTTTTCATACCTATATTTTGTTTTTAAGTCATCCTAAAGTTTTAAATTTCAAAAGCAAAAGTGTTACAATGTCATTTCTAGATTTGCAAGGTAACTGGAGGGCATATTTTTACAGAAATAAGATATTTCTCCCTCAACAGTAAAGATGCTACAAAACTACTGTTCTTCACAACTCCAATTCTTCATAAATTAAATGTTTTATTAAAGGGAATAAAATTTCAGTGTGATTTATATTTTAGTATTTTATTTTCAAACTTATTAAGTAGCATTTATGTGATTTGCAATTATGCCTTTATATTAATGTTTATTCATCTAACAAAAGTTAATTTGAATTATATTTTTGTTATCTATTGTAAATTTTTGTGTGTATGTATATATATATATATATTTTTTGTTAAAAATTACAATTATTAGAGTGTATAGATATGTTTTATATAGAGTGTGTGCTTGAAACACTCCTTCAATTTAAACTGATTCAAAGTTTTAGAAATTTTGTATTTTTTTTTTTTTTTTTTTTTTTTTTTTTTTTTTTTTTTTGTGTGTGTGTGTGTGTGTGTGTTAATAGTAATTTTTTTAGAAAGGTAATTGATAATCAACTCTCCTTTGTCATATAGTGTTGATATGAATAAGAGCTTTTTGTAAAAATTTCTCTTTCATAAACTATGCATTGTACTTTTGCTGATAAATGTTTTATTGTTTTAGTGTGTTTTAGTTTAATTTAGAGAGAAATGGGCTATCAACTTTGTTTTACCATTTGTGTTGATGGAAACAACAGCTTTTTGTGTGAATATGTCTCTGATATAAACTATGTTATGTGCATTTTCAGATAATATATAACTGTTATCATAATTTTTCATTTTACATAATTCACTTGTATTTCTTTAAGTCATAAAAATTTAAATTTCAAAGCCAAATGTTTTTTTATGTTTCCTCTAGATTTACAAGATAGCTAAAGTTCATATTCTTACAAGAGTAACAGATCTCTGCATCAATGGAAAAGATGTTAAACGGTTACAGTTCTTCAGAACTGCTATTGTTCGTAAATTAATGTTTTTATTAAAGGAAAAATTTCCACTTTGATTTTCATTTTACTATTTTCCATTTCAAACTTAATGTATAGCAATTATGGGACTTGTAAAATATTAGATGCTTTTATATTATTGTGTATTCATCTAACAAAAATTAATTTGGATCATGTTTTTATTTTCTGTTGTAAATTTTTATGTCCATGCATTTTTGAGGAAATTGCAATTAAGTAGAGTGTAAGAAAGTTTTATTTATAACTCATAATTGATGTATATTTTCTGTTTAGTTACTATTTCAAAGTTTTAAGAAATTTTAGCTTTTTCATCTTTATCTATATTAAGAGTAATTTAAAATCATGTTTGCAATTTTACTTCACAATTTATTCATAGTATGAGAAAAGACATATTTTGATAATGCCTACTCCATAAACAGCTTGGTGTATTTACTGATGAGGTTCTATTTAATGTTTTTGTAACATATGTCTGTTATGATTTTTCATTTTACATTATTCACACCTGTATTTTGCTTTTAAGGCATCATTAAGTTTTAATTTCAAATGCAAAAGTGTTATAATGTCCCTTCTAGATTTGCAAGGTAACTGAATTTTTACAAGAATAAGAGATCTCTGCCTGAACAGTAAAGATGCTACAAGACTTCTGTTCTTCACAACTCTAATTCTTCATGAATTAAATGTTTTATCAAGGGGAATAAAATTATACTGTGATTTACATTTTATTATTTTATTTTCAAACTTATTATATAGCAGTTATATGACTTATATTAATGACTTTTATGTTAATATTTATTCCTCTAAAAATTTAATTTGAATTATATTTTTGTGTCATCTATTGTAAATTTATGAGTCTATATATTTTTAGGGCAAAAATTACACTTTATTACAGTGTATAGACATGTTTTATTTACAATATGTGCCTGAAACACTCCTTCAGTTTAAAACTTGTTCAAAGTTTTATAAATTTTGTATTTCTTTTCTTTTTTTCTGTAATAAAAGAGTATTTTTTTTAAAAGGCCAATAATTATCAAGTGTTTATATGAATAAGAACTTTTTGTAAAAATGTCTCTTTTCCATAAACTATGCCTTGTATTTTTGCTGATAAGGGTTTTAATGTTTTGGTATAACATGTTTGTTATGAATTTTCACTTTTTATTATTTTATTTTTAAGGCACTATGCAGTATTAAATTTCAAAGGCAAATGTTGTATACTGTCCTTACCATGCTTACAAGCTAGCTGCTGTGTTTGTTTCTGGAAATATAACTGATATTAACTTACATAGCTGCTACTATTTTTTCCTGACTGCAATACTTCATAATTTAACTTCTTTTTTTTTTTCAGGGGTGATGGAAGAAATGTTTACTCTGATTTATACTTTATTTTTCTTTTCAAACGTAATATATAGCAATTATAAGATTTGTAAAGTTCTTTTAGATGCTTTGTTATTGATGTATATTCATTTCAAAAGGGAGATTTTTAACCATGTTTCTAATCATAGTTTTTTATAACTACAATTTTTCAATGGCTAAAAATTTTATTAATATAAAGAAAAACTAAATTGGATTTATGTTTTACTTTCACTCTCTTTAAATTAAATGTATAATAATTATATGACTAATGTTTTATATTACTGGAGTATTCAACTGATGCTTAGTTTAAGTTATATTTTTCTTTATATTATATATTTTTGTGTCATAAGTATATTTGGGATAAAAATTACAATTTATTACAGTGCTCATACAAGTTTTATATATATAGTATGTGTTGAAACAATACATCAGTTTAAGATTGTTCAAAGTTTTAAGCAATTTTGGATTTCATTGCATTTTTTCTATAATAAAAAGTAATTTAGAGAGAAATGGGTTATCAACTTTGTTTTACCATTTGTGTTGATGGAAATCAAAGGCTTTTTGTGTAAATATGGTTCATACATAAACTATGTTGTGTATATTTTCAGATAATAATATATAACTGTTATCATAATTTTTCATTTTACATAATTCACTTGTATTTCTTTAAGTCATAAAAATTTAAATTTCAAAGCCAAATGTTTTTTTATGTTTCCTCTAGATTTACAAGATAGCTAAAGTTCATATTCTTACAAGAGTAACAGATCTCTGCATCAATGGAAAAGATGTTAAACGGTTACAGTTCTTCAGAACTGCTATTGTTCGTAAATTAATGTTTTTATTAAAGGAAAAAATATCCACTTTGATTTTCATTTTACTATTTTCCATTTCAAACTTAATGTATAGCAATTATGGGACTTGTAAAATATTAGATGCTTTTATATTATTGTGTATTCATCTAACAAAAATATATTTGGATCATATTTGTATTTTCTGTTGTAAATTTTTATGTCCTTGCATATTTTGAGGAAATTGCTATTAAGTAGAGTGTAAGAAAGTTTTATTTATAACTCATAATTGATGTATATTTTCTGTTTAGTTACTATTTCAAAGTTTTAAGAAATTTTAGCTTTTTCATCTTTATCTATATTAAGAGTAATTTAAAATCATGTTTGCAATTTTACTTCACAATTTATTCATAGTATGAGAAAAGACATATTTTGATAATGCCTATTCCATAAACAGCTTTGTGTATTTACTGATGAAGTTCTATTTAATGTTTTTGTAACATATGTCTGTTATGATTTTTCATTTTGCATTATTCACACCTGTATTTTGCTTTTAAGGCATCATTAAGTTTTAAATTTAAAATGCAAAAGTGTTATAATGTCCCTTCTAGATTTGCAAGGTAACAGAAGGACACATTTTTATAGGAATAAGATATCTGTCCCTCAACAGTAAAGATGATACAAGACTACTGTTCTTCACAAGTGCAATTCTTCTTAAATTAAATGTTTTATCAGAGGAAATAAAATTTCCCTGTGATTTATATTTTACTATTTTATTTTCAAACTTATTATATCGTAGTTATATGACTTATATTAATGGCTTTTATGTTAATATTTATTCCTCTAACAACATTAATTTGAATAATGTTTTTGTTGTCTATTGTAAATTTGTGTCTATATATTTTTGGGGCAAAAATTACAATTTATTACAGTGCACAGACATGTTTTATATATAGTATGAGCTTGAAACATTCTTTCAGTGTAAAACTGTGATTCAGAGTTTTAAGAATTTTTTTTTGTTTTTCATTTTTTTAATGACAAAAAAGTAAATTCTTTTAAAAAGAAATAGATTATCAACTTCTTTTGCCATCTAGTGTTGATATAAAAAAGAGCTTTTTAAAAATGTCTCTTCCATATACTATGCTTTGTCATTTTGCAGATAAGATTAGTGTAATGTTTTGGTATGGTATGTTTGCTATCATAATTTTTAATTCTCCATTATTTATACCTGTATTTTGTTTTGAATTCATTATAAAGTTTTAAATTTCAAAGGCAAAGGTTGTGTAATGACCCAAGATTTACAAGGTAGCCAAAGTATATATTCTTAGAATAACAGATCTCTGCCTTGCCAGGAAATTCTTCATGGAAAAAAGAATTCATTATGATTCACATTTGTCTCTTTTTCTTATCAAACTTATTAAATATCAGTTATGTGACTTGTATTAGATGCTTTTATATTAATATTTATTCATCAACAAAAATGAATTTGATTCGTGTTATTGTTGTCTATTGTAACAAAACACGAATTGTATCTTTGCCCTAAAAATATATAGACACATAAATTATGTCTATATATTTTTAGGGCAAAGATTACAATTTATTACAGTGCACAGACATGTTTTATATCTAGTATGAGCTTGAAACATTCTTTCAGTGTAAAACTGGGATTCAGAGTTTTAAGAATTTTTTTTTTTTTTTGTTTTTCATTTTTTTAATGACAAAAAAGTAAATTCTTTTAAAAAGAAGTAGATTATCAACTTCTTTTGCCATCTAGTGTTGATATAAAAAAGAGCTTTTTAAAAATGTCTCTTCCATATACTATGCTTTGTCATTTTGCAGATAAGATTAGTGTAATGTTTTGGTATGGTATGTTTGCTATCATAATTTTTAATTCTCCATTATTTATACCTGTATTTTGTTTTGAATTCATTATAAAGTTTTAAATTTCAAAGGCAAAGGTTGTATAATGACCCTTTCAGATTTACAAGGTAGCCGAAGTTCTTAGAAGAATAACAGATCTCTGCCTTGCCAGAAAAGTTCTTCATAACACATACTACAGTTCTTCATGGAAAAAGAATTCATTATGATTCACATTTTACTATTTTTCGTATCAAACATAATAAATATCAATTATTTGACTTGTATTAGATGCTTCTATATTAATATTTATTCATCTAACAAAAATTAATTTGATTCATGTTTTTGTTGTCTATTGTAAATTTGTGTCTATTTTGGGAGGGGGGGACAAATAAATTACAATTTATTATAGTGTACATATATATTTTATTATAGCACATGTTTGAAACATTTCTTCAACTTTAACTGTGTTTTAAATTTGAAGAAATTTTGTATTTCCTTTCATTTTTTCTTTAATAAAAGAGTAAATTTTTTAAAAAGCAAATAGATTATCAATTTTTCTTTCCCATGCAGTGTTGATATGATAAAGGGTTTTGTGTGAAAGTGTTTCTTCAATAAACTATGAATTGTGTTTTAGCTGATATTTTATGTTTTGGTATGATATGTTATAAGTTTTCCTTTTGCTTTATTTACACTTGTATTTTGTTTTTAAGGCATTGTAAAGTTGAATTTTCAAATGTAAAAGTTGTATAATGTTCCTTTTAGACTTGCAAGGTAGCTAAAGTGCATATTCTTGTGAGAATCACAGATTTGTTCCTTTCCAGGAAAGTTGCTATTTTACTACAGTTCTTCATAAGTTAATATTTTTAATTAAGAGGAAGAAGATTCTACTTTGATTTATATTTTACCATTTTCCTTTTTAAACTTAATATATAGCAATTATGTGCTTTTTAATATATTAGAAGCTTTTATATTAGTGTACATTCATCTAATAAGAAGTAATTTGAATTTTATTTTTGCTTTCTGTTTTAAATCTTGTTTCTTTCTTCAATTGAGTACGTGTACAGACAAGTTTTATTTTTAATATGTACTTGATACATTTTTCTGTTTACATACTGTTTCAATGTTTTAAGAAATTTTTGGATTTATTTTAATCTTTATCTGCAATAAAAAAGGTAATTTTAAAGAAATAGATTATAAAGTTTTTTTTTTTACAGTTTATTCATGATATGATTATTGGGAGAATGTCTCTTGTGTAAACTATGCTTAGTGTATTTGCTTATAAGGGTATATTTCATGTGTTGATATTATGTGATCCTTGTTAGGATTCTTTATTTTCTATTATACACACCTTTATTTTGTTTTTAAGTCATCATAAAGTTTTAAATTTCAAATCCAAAAGTTTGATTCTCTTCTAGATTTACAAGGTGCCTAATATTCTTACAAGATAAAAAAAGATCTCTTCCTAATCAGGAAGGATGCTGCAGCACTACAACTACAATTCTTCATAAATTAATATTTTATTTATTAAAGAGAAGAAAAGTTCACTGATTTACATTTTACTATTTTTATTTTCAAACTCAATATATAGCAATTATGTGACTTCTAAAGTATTTGAGGTTTTTATATTAATATTTGTCCATGTAATCAAAGTTGTATTGAATCATATTTTTATTTTCTATTGAAAATTTTTGTTGTCCGTGGTATTTTGGAAGCAAGAATTAGGATTTGTTACAGTAGTAACAAATCTAGTATTGAAAATAAATAGTTGCATCTATAACAATTCTAGTATATAGATAGTATTGATATGAATAAGGGCTTTTGTGAAACTCTGTCTCCTATAAAGTAGACATTGTATCTTTGTTGATAAGGGTGTATTTAATATTTTCTTTTGAATTGTCATTTACATATTCTTGCACATATCTTGTCTTTAATATATGATACAGCTTTAAATTTTGAAGACAGATACGTAATTTCTTTTTTAGATTGTTGCTATTATGCATATTATTTGAAGAATAACAAACCATTGCCTCACCAGGGTATGTAGTACTACAATTCATCATGACGAAAAGTTGTTTAATGTTCCTTTTAGATTTACAAGATAGCTAAAGCAAATATTCTTACAAGAATAGCAGATCTCTGCTTCAACAGAAAAGATGCTACAGGACTACAGTTCTTCAGGGATACTATTCTTCAATTTTCAATGTTTTTCTTAAAGGGAACAAAAATCCACTTTGACTTACATTTTACTAATTTCCTTTTCAAACTTAATATATAGCAATTATGGAACTTATAAGATATTAGATGCTTTTGTATTAATGTGTATTCATCTAACAAAAATTAAATTGAATCATATTTTTATTTTTTGTTGTAAACTTTTATATCCATGCATTTTTGATTAAACTATAATTAAGAGTAATAACTGTATTTGAGTGTACAAAATGTTTTATTTATAAGTAATTGATGAATATTTTCTTTTTAATTTCTGTTTCAATGTTTTAAGAAATTTTAACTTTCTTTTCATCCTTATCTATGGTAAGAGCAATTTAAAAAGAACATGTTATAAATTTTGTTTTACAATTTATTCATGATATGAAAAAAGGACATATTTTGAGAATGTCTATTCCATAAACTGTGCTGTGTATTTACTGATAAAGTTATATTTATTGTTTTGCTAACATATCTGTTATGATTTTTCATTTTGAAATATTTACACCTGTACTTTGTTTTTAGAACATCATAAAGTTTTAAATTTTAAAGGCAAAAGTTGTGTAATGTCCCTTTTAGATTTACAATGTAGCCAAAGTGCATATTCTTACAAGAGTATAATCTCTGCCTTGCCAGGAAAGTTGCTACTGAACTACAGTTCTTCACAACTAAAATTCTTCATAAGTTAACATTTATTTTTAAATAAAAGGAGAATTCACTTTCATTCATATTTTACTCCTTTTACTATCAAAATTTATTCATAGCAATTATGTGACTTGTATTAGATGCTTTTGTATTAAAATTTATTCACCTTACAAAAATTAATTTGATTCATGTTTTTGTTGTCTGTTGTAAATTTATGTGTATGTATTTTTAGAGCAAAAATTATAATTTATTATAGTGTGCAGACTTGTTTTATTTATAGCATATGCTTGAAACAGTCCTTCAACTTAAAACTGTTGTTTTAAGTTTTGAAAAATTTTGTATTCCTTTGAATTTATTTTTTATAATAAAGTGAATTTCTTTAAAAGGAGATAAATTATCAACTTAACTATCCCATCTAGTGTTGATATGAATAATAGTTTTTTGGGAAAGTGTCTCTTCCATAAACTATGCATTGTGTTTTTGTGGATAAAGGTATATTTTATGTTTTGGTAGAGTATGTCTGTTATGATTTTGCATTTTTCACACAAATAATTTGTTTTTAGGCATTATAGTTTTAATTTTCATATGCAATAGTTGTATAATGTTCCTTCTAGACTTACAAGGTAGCTGAAGTGCATATTCTTACAAAAATCATAGATCTGTCTTCACCAGGAAAGTTGTTACTTGACTACGGTTCTTCATAACTACTATTCTTCATAAGTTATCTTTTTAAAGAAGATTCTAAGTTAATTTATATTTTACCATTTTCCCTTTTAAATTTAATATATAGCAAGTATGTGTCTTGTGAAATATTAGAGGCTTTTGTATTGGTGTATATTCATCTAATAAAAATTAATTTGAATTTTATTTTTACTCTCAGTTTACAACTGAAAGTGTTACTTTCTTCAACTTAGTGCTGTGTAGAGAAGAGTTTTATTTATAATGTGTACTTGGGGCATTTCTTCTGTTTAAATACTGTTTCAATGTTTTAAGAAATTTTGAATTTATTTTTATTTTTATCTGCAATAAAAAGAGTAATTTGTAAAGAAATGGATTGTAAACTTTATTTTGCAAGTTGATGATATGAATAAATGATTATTTTAAGAATTCATATCTTCTATAAACTATGCTTTGTGTATTTGCTTTTAAGGGTGTATTTAATATTTTGGTATGTTTCTTGTTGTAAAGTTTTAAATTTCAAAGCTAAAGGTTCTAGCCAAAAGTTCTCCCTTCTAGTTTTTCTAGGTGCATATTCTTACAAGAACAACAGCTCTCTGCCTCAACAGGAGTACAGCACATCACAGCTACAGGTCTTCATCATAAGATAACATTTTATTTATTAAAGGGGAAAATATTCACTGATTTACATTTTGCTGTTTTTATTTTCAAATTTAATATATTGCAATTATGTGACTTCTAAAGTATTACAGGTTTTTATATTATTGTTTATCCATGTAACCAAAGCTATTTTGAATTATATTTTTAACTTCTCTTGTAAATTTTTGTGTCCATGGTATTTTTTGGATAAGAATTACAATTTGTTACAGTTGTTACAAATGTAGTGTTGATAACAAATTGTTGCAATAGTAACAATTCTCATAGATGTAGTATTCATATGAATAAGAGCTTTTTCTGAAATTCTATCTTTTCCATAGTATGCATTAAATCTTTGATAAGGGTATATTTAATGTCTTCATATGAAATATCAGTTAATATGAATTATCATTTAGTTATTCCTGTCTGTATCTTGTTTTTAATGCATCAAACAGCTTTAAATTTCAAAGGAAATAGTTATGTAATGCTTGTTTTAGATTTTCAATGTTACTGAAATCTAAAACAGGACATACATATCCTGATGAGACAATGCTTATTCTTAAAAGAATAACCATTACCTTATCAGGATATGTAGTATTGCTGTTCTTCATGACCAGAATTCTTCATACTTCAGAAGAAAGGTGGGAGATATTTACTTTTATTTATGTTTTGCTGTTTTCTTTTCAAACTTGTTATATAGCAGTTAGGTTACTTGTACGGTATTAGATAGTTTTATATTAATGTATATTCAGCTAAAAAATTAAGTCCCATATTTATATTTTGTAAATTTTTGTGTTCATGAGTTTTTAACGAAATCACAATTTAATATAGTGTAAGACAAGTTTTATTTATAGCTTTATGTGATACTTTTTTCCTATTTAAACAATGTTTCAAACTTATAAGAAATTTGGGATTCCATTTTATCTTTTATGCAATAGAGTTGTTTAAAAAGAAGTTGATTATAAATTTTGTTTTTCAATGATGTAAATTAATGTTTATTTTTATTGAGAGAATGCTTGTCTTTCATAAACTATGTGCATTTGTTGATAAGAGTATATATATTATATTGTCCTTATGTGTCTGTTTGGATTTTTCATTTTGCATTATTCACACCTGATTTTGTTTTTAAGGCATCCTTAAGTTTTCAATTTCAAAGCCAAAAGTTTAATGTCGCTTCTAGATTTACAAAGGAGCTGAGGTGCATATTTTTACATGTATAACACATGTCTGCCTCAAGAGGAAAGATGCTACTGGACTACAGGTCTTCACAACTACAATTCTGTAAAGGGAAGAAAAATTGAGTGTGATTTACATTTAAATTTTTATCTTAATTTAAAGTATACCAATCATTTAATTTGTAAAGTATTAGAAGCTTTTACATTAATGTTTAACCAGGTAACATATTTTCATTTTGTATTGTAAATTTATATGTCCATGGTATTTGGGGGGAAAAATTGCAATTTGTTACAGTGAACAAGCAATTTTTATTTATAGCATGTGATTAAAACATGTCTTTGGTTTAAAACTGGTTCAAAATTTTTTTAAATTTTGGATTTTATACCACCAAAATGTGTGATTAAAAAAAAAATGGTATATCGATTCTGATTTGTCATCTAGTGTTTATATGAATGTATGCTTTTTGTTAGATTGTGTCTCTTCCATGAACTATGCATTGTGTCATTGATAAGTGTCTATTAAATGTTTTGCTATATGTCTGTTATTATGATATTTCAGTCTAATTTTTTATTTCTATATTTTATTTTTAATCCACCATAAAGCTTTGTAATTTGAAGATAAAAGTTGTATAATGTCCTTCTTAGCTGAAGTGCACATTTTTTCAAGAGTAACAGATCTGTGCTTCACCAGTGTTACAGTTCTTCATGACTACAATACTTCATGTGCTAACAATTTTTTAAAAGGAAGAAAAATTCACACTTATTTATACTTTAATACTGGTCTGTTTAAATTTAATATATAGCCATCATGATTTGTAAGGTACTATTAGATGTTTTTTTATTAATATAATATCCATTTAAGAAAAGATAATTCAAGTCTTTTTTTTTTCAGCTGCAAATTTATGTATCTGTGTTTTTCTTGGAGAAAAATTACAATTTAGTATAGTATGCAGACAAGTTTTATTTATGGATTGTATGTGAAATATTTCCCCAGTTTAAAACTTTGTTTCAGTATTTTAAAAAATTTGGATTTCTTTGTATGTTTTTTCTGTAACAGAAAAAGTAATTTAAAATATTTAGATTATAAACTTTGTTTAATAATTTATTGGTGGTATGAATATAGGATTTTTGTCACAATGTGACTCTCCATAAACTAGGCTATGTGCTTTGGTTTTAAACATATGCTTACTGTTTTGAAATATGTCTTATGAGTTTTCATTTTACATTTTCACCCCTTTATTTTGTTTTTAATCCATCATAAAGCTTTGTAATTTCAAAGATAAAAGTTGTATAACGTCCATTCTAGATTTACAAGATAACTTTAGTTTTTACAAGAATAACTGAATGTTACCTTTTCAGGTTAGCTGATACAGTTCTTTATGACTACAATTCTTTATAGAGGTTATTTTATTTGGGAGATAAAATGCTTTTATATTATTTAATGTTCATCAACAGTCGATTACAATATTTTATTTTCTATTATAAATTTTTGGATCTGTAACTTTTGTGCCAAAATTTTAATTGAGTATAATACTATACAGAAAGTTTTATTTATAAAATAATGTAATGAAAACATTGTTTTAAATTTAAATTGGGAATAAAAATTTAATAAAATTTTGGATTTCTTGAAAACTTATTTTTTCTATAATAAAAAGTATAATTTAAAGAAATTAGTTTTAAACTTTGTTTAAGAATGTTTCTTTTTATGAAGTATGCTTTGATTTTTAATTTGTTTTTAATTCATCATAAAATATATAGTATACAGCGTGTATATTTTTTCAGATGTTTTTGGCCAGTGATGATTTTTTAAATTATGCTTCAACTTTTTTTTCTGTGGTAATATCTGAGGCCATTGTATAAAAAAAATTATTTCTTATTCATGCAAATAATAAAAAAGAGTTAGTTTTGGGAATATTTTTATATCTAAACTGAAAATTCTATGTTACTAATGAATAAATTGTAACTCAACAGAAAGTATCATCAGTAATAAAAGTAATATCTCTTCAGTATGAACATGGTTTCCGCGTATGGAAAATCAGAAAATCAAGGATTTAGACAATGATTAATTTTGTCAAAAGTCTTGATTTTTCAAGCATTAGTAAAGGTCATGGATCCGCTTAAACTACCAATTAAAAAAAATGCATTGAATGGTTTAATTCTATTTTTACTTGTCATTTGGCTGAAGTTACTTTTGGTATTTATGTAATCTCATTGGCCCTATTACCAAGTAAAAATTGTTCGAAGGAAACTCAAAGCAAGAAAGTTATTTATAAATGTATATTATTCTGGTTTTTTCTTAAATTGCAGATTAAAATTCTATTAATATAATAATAATTATTTTTTAAAAAAATGAGTTAAGATTTTTGCACAAAATATAAGATCTTAGGGATATTGTATATAACTTTATAGGATATTTGGCTATTTTTCTTCATGAATAATACCAAAGTATAATTCAAATTGGAAACACTTTGATTGAATTGCTATATGATTAAACTTAGGTATGTAGATACAACAATTTTTTATGTATGTGAGTATTAATTATAAGTAAGTTTATTTTTTTATGATAAAATTCTTGTAATTTCTCTAAAAGCTATATTTTATTTGTATGTACATCAGTAGTTTTATTTATATATACTTTAACGAAAACTTTTTAAAGTCATGGAAATGATCTGCTAAACAAAAGTCATGGATTTGAAAAATATTTTCTTTAGTGTGAAATAAATTTTAAATAATTTATCCTACTTTTTATACTTCATATATTTTTTTATAGTAGTAGTGAAGTTAAAACTACATTCTTCTTTCTGTATGTGTTGGTTCAGAGTGCTTTTTGGTAAGTTGTTTTTGCAATGTGAAGGCTAATCAAACTAGAATCTGCTGTTTGCAGTTATTCCAAATGTTTACATATATCCATGGCAACTGTGGACTTAAATATCTGATACTGAAAAGCAGCCTCTTTTGTTTCCTCATCCTTTGACAGAATTAGTTAATTTAATTTCATACCTTTCTTCAATCATACAAAATAGAAAACAAAAATTTTTACGAGCCTTTACTTCACAAACGCTGTTTTTTACATCCATAATGTGGCCGAACGATGGCCGATTGGTTAGGATGCTGTCCTTCGGTACCGGAGTTTATGGGTTCGAATCCCACTATGGCATGGATGTTCATAGCTGTTCAGAATTTGGCTTTAAGCTGTAGTTCCTGGTCTCATTAGCCCTCGTGTTGAAGTAGACCATAGCACTACAAATCAAACCTACACCCATAATGTGTAGAGCATTTTATGAACTATTGGTATACAGTGAAAAGGAAAAGGGATGAACTTTTAGCTGTGCCAATATGTGTAGGTATTCCAAAGGTACATACTCAACTAAACCTTGAAATATCCCTACAAATTTTATTATCTTAAGACTGGATGAATGTCTTTCAGATTTCTCATTCATTTTGACCACCTAAATGACTATTTCAGGTACAGCCTGCATATAATCAGGTAGATGTTTGAATTATCAAAAAAAAAAAAAAAAATCCTTGAATTCAGTTTGTTTTGCAGCTAAATTTCTTTGTTGCTGATATTATCATTAAAAGGCAATATGATTTAAAAACATTTTTCCTAATCAATTATTTTTGTTTTATTGATCAATTGTTGTTAATGGGTAAGGGCATTAAAAAAAATGGAAACTACTGGTGATAAAAATTTGCTGGTTGTTTTTTTTCTCTCTCTCCTTGGGAATGAAATTTAAAAATTCAGTATGATTTCCTTTTATATAATTTTGAATCCTCATTTGTGAATTTCAACTATGCTGGAACAGTGGCTTGTTGTTCATATTCCAGATGTGTTTTAAAGGCACAATTATTTCTTAGAAGAGGGACTTGATTTCTAGGAGACATTTTCTTTTCACTTGTAACTTGAGTGACCAACTTTTCATTATTTACTTTTTTACTGAAATAAAGCTGTGACCAATTTATATATCAAGTGTTTAAATAATGGTATGAATCTTTTTTTACATATCAGATTTAACATTGCAAAATAGTGTTCAGAATTTTAAAATATTAAGTGTAATAGATATATGAAGCTTTTTAAATATTAAGTTTTTAGCTTTTATCAAAAAGAAGTCAAATAAAATTGACTTTCTATTAATTGATCTAATAATTCTGCTTGAAAAATATTTTTAATACTGCTAAAATTCTTTTATTTTTTAGAATAAAAAAAGAAAAACACTACAAAAGTATTGAATATGGGACCTTTGAGACTGATTGGTGTTAAAGCAACTTGTAAGGTAGGACTTTTGTGTTTTTTAGTCATATATATATAACCTTATTGCCCTTTTTATAGATATTTGTGTTCTTTTTTATAAATTAGAACAAAAATTTTTCTTACCTTTCTATTAAATATTTATTTTAATAGCTAATAATGCTAAATATATATTAATAATCACCAATGTAATATTGTGTAATTTGGACATTAAAGTCATAGAGTTATCACCACAACCTTTAAGACCTGTTATTGTTTATTAAGAAATCAAAACAACTACAATCCTTCAACAACACAAAGCAGCACTTTGTGTTTCAATAATCAACCCATTATATAAAAAAACAAAACTTGGAACTCCATATCTCAAAAAGGTATTTTTGAGAACATTATTTCACTAGCAGTTTTATTCACTTACTCTGAAACTTCAATCCATTTGAAATAATAATCCATTATTACGAGATAACTTAAATTTCGAAATTCCACTATATCCATGCCTATCTTTTAAAATGGTCTATAAGGAACAGGGTGAGGTTTTAAAGGCTCTTTAGAATTAAATGCTTTAAGTTTCACATATTTCATAATGTGAATTTACAGATTCTGTGTCTGTTTATACCAGGCCAATACATTAATTCCCTAGCTCGTTGTTTTCACTTATCCATCACAAAGTGTCCCTCATGAATTAACATATTAGATTTAGTGCCTTTTTATTTAGGGATAAAAATCTTATTTATAAACAATAATTCTTCAATAGCATGAAGATCACCTAGTGATTTAAAATAAAATTTTGAATAAGACATATTTTTGATTACTACTTAAGCCAAATGATGGCTGAATGGTTAGGGTGCTGATCTTCAGTACCAAAGTTCATAAGTTCAAGTCCTACTGTGGCATGGATGTTTGCAACCATTTGAAATTTCTTTTTAAGCAGTAGGTCTTGGTCTGATTAGCCCTTGTGTTGCAATAAGTAAACCATATTGCTCCAAAACAAACCAAACCTGGAAATTCTTAAAATTTTTTGTAGATGTTCTTCTGAAATTCAGTTAATCTATCCTTATTTATTCATTGGTAAATATTTAGTAATATTATGTATAACGTATTTTAATTCTGAGTTGATATGTGAATTGAATATAAAAGTATGTACTTATGTATCTGCCCATTGCCTTTTGCTTCCATGTATTATATTGTATCTTAATAGACATACTTTATTAATTTTAAAAGCATCCACTTATAATCTATATGAGATTTTAGTCTTGGGCATGCTTATTATTGATGCAATAGGTTTATGGTCACATGTCTGCCATATACTAGATTCTAATGTTTTTCAAATGAGAAATTTACTTGTCAAAACCTCCTTCTCTATTTGAGTATAATTGTTTTCACATTCAGTGAGACTCATAGCCACAAACATGGTTTCCGCGCACCTGGAAAGTCATGGAAAATCATGGATTTAGAAAATGGATTAATTTTGTCATGGAAAGTCTTGATTTTTCAAGTAAAATGAGTAAAAGTCATGGAAAGTCATGGATCCGCTAAACTACCGATTAAAAAAAAATGCATTGAATTGTTTAATTCTATTTTTACTTGTCATTTGGCTGAAGTTACTGAGTTTGGTGTTTATGTATTATCCTATTGACCCTATTGCCAAGTAAAATTTGTTCACCAAGGAAACTCAAAGCAAGAAAGCTTAATGGGTGGGTAAATGTATATTATTCTGGTTTTTTCTTAAATTGTAGATTAAAATTTTATTAATATAATAATTATTTTTTAATAAAAAGTAGTTAAGATTTTTGCACAAAATATAAGTTTATCTCTAGGGATATTGTATATAAACATTATGGGGTTATATTTGGCTATTATTCATGGTCACCTGGATAATACCAAAGTACCCTGAATTCAAATTGGAAACATTTTGATTGAAAAATTGCTATATGATTAAACTTAGGTATGTAGATACAACAATTTATTTTTATGTATGTGAGTTTATTAACACTTATAAAATAAGTTTATAGTTTTTTATGATAAAATTCCTGTAATTTCTCTAAAAGCATATATTTTATTTGTATGTACATCAGAAGTTTTATTCATATATACTTTAATGAAAGCTTTTTAAAGTCATGGAAAATGATCTGCTAAATCAGGGAAAGTCATGAAAAGTCATGGATTTGAAAAATTTTATTTTGGCAGATACCCTGCACAAAGGAAACTAGCTGCCCATTTTATATGAGAAATATGCCCATACCATCTTTAGACATATACAGTATTATGATTTTTTCTGAACTTTAAATGCTTTTAGTACTTGAACAAAGCTAAGTAAATCGTAATTAGATTAAAAGAAGCAGTGTGTTTACTTCCCCATCTGAATTCAACATTCTATATAATTAATTCCTTTAATGGTAATGTGTAAATTTATATAAAAAATTAAGCATACCCAACAATCTTCTTGTTTCTCCCTTTGAACAAGAAATATCAATTATGCTTTTGATGTGGCCTGGGTCAGCATTTATTTGGGTTATGCATTTATTTGATATAATTGATCCATGTGCTTTACTTCAGACATTCTTAATTGCAATTTATCCACATTAAATTTTTAATATTCAGAGCTTTAGCTCTTTTAAGTATCTTAGAGCTGTATCATGTGAGATTTTTCTGAGTAACAATTAAATTTTTGAACACCACCTACTCTATCAATATCCCAAATAACATTTCATTTCTATTTTGGGAAACTTCTGAAGGTGAGGTGATCTGCATATAATTAGCATATAATTAAACATTATTATGAACAGCATATAATTAAATTTATAATTTCCCTGTGGTGTTGAAAATTCACAATTTGGAACTTTCTCTGGCACCTTCCAAAACCCATCCTTAAATTTAAGGACAGTAAATAATTTGTTTTCTTGTCTGTTTATTTTATCTTCTGCAGAAGGAATTGAATGATTCTTGCTTTTTATAAATCTTTAAATCTCTAGGATTTTAGACACAAAAGTAAACAACCATTAAATTCCTCAACATTTACTCGACTTTGGACCTAATTTGTTGATTTATTTATTATTTATATTTTGTCAGCTTTTAGTTTATCTATTGTTTCTTTTAGGCAGCTTTGTAATACTTCTAGGTAGAACCCTTCTAGGTGTATGTAGTATTAGTGCTATATTTGGTTTTAATACTATATGATATGATACTTCTCTCCTGGAAACCTACAAAGACCTCCAAAAACAGTCATACATTTTTAATAATTCTGCTTTGTTATCAATGGTAACTTGATTGAGTCTCTGTATTAAATTTATTTTCTCTTGTGTTTAATCCCAATATTAGTGTACAACTTTTACAATAAAAGAACACTTAACAGATATAATACTATTACTTACACATATTATTTTCCATTGGCTTTATCTTAAAAGTACCATAAGCAACTAATACAGTTTTAGTCAAAATTAAATTAACATTAAAACATTTTATCAAGTTACAGGAAAGAACTCAGTATCAAGTTTAAACTCTATCAACAACTTTAAATTTTATGGTTTTATACCAGGTTGATTCATCAATATTTTGGATATTTACACTTACCTAGACCGTTTTAAGAGACTCAATAAACAGTTCACTAAGTTAATTGTTTTTACATTCCAGTTCTTAAGTGTTTTCTTTTTGCATATATTAGTGAAAGGATTTTTTGCTTTCACTTAGAACAAGTCTTTCTATAGCAAATTTAACTGATATAGGGATGGTTATTAGAGCAAATTTCCTGAAGACTAGTATCCTTAATAACCAACATAATTCTGTCATGAATTAGACTTTCTTTCTATTTGCTAAACTCACATGTTCTTACTAAAAGTTTTAACTTAGTTTAATAATTGTCAAAAGATTGGTCTTCTCATGGTTTGCAGAAAGAAAAATTAATTCTTTCGAATACAACATTTGATGAGGGTTACAGTGTTCTTTGAAAAATTTCAGCACTTTGTTAAACTTTTCTCCTTTATGTCTCGTGAATGTATTATGAATTGAAACACCATCGTCTACTAATAGGTTAAGTAATATGGCAATCTTCACATGGTTTTCCAATCTTTTTCAATGCTAACGTAAATTTAATTTCTGCTTCCAGCATTTCCAGTTTTTAGCCACATTACCAAAGATGAATCTCATCTCACTCAGAGGCTTAAACATATTCATTTTGCACATGGTATAGCATTGTCTTTATTTTGGGAAGCTGTAGTTCTTTTTCCCCTGGTACTACAGACATGCCAACTTCTCCAGAGCAGCTCAGGAGAAATGAAAAAATTTGATAAATCAGGAAACTCCACAGATTTCTCCAGAAAATAACGAAACTTTTGAACAGCTGAAAGATTGCAATTCAGCAAATAAATATAAAGTTTTGTAAAAAAGAATGCTGGATATTACTCTTTTCACACATTGAGTAGGCAAACTCTAGAATTCCTGATAGTAGAAAAATGGAAATATTTGAATCAGGGTCAATGTTGCTATAAGAAACACTGTTCTAAAAAATAAGTTGTTAAAGCTAAGATACTACTCATACATTTGAAATGTATAAATTTTAATTTACCTTTTACAATTTACTACAGTGTAAATATTTTTAATTTAATTTTAAATTAGAAACCAATAAGATATGTACTTATGATAAGATATGCACTTATGTTGCTTGTTAAAATTTCAAACCATTCTGTTGTTCCGGACACAAGTGTCTGAATTTTGGCATGTTTGGTACTATGTAATATCATCTATTGTGGCCATTAAAGTTAAGTCATCTCCACAAATATTAAAACGTTACATTTATTACATAGGAAATCAAGCAGACTACAACCCTTCAGCAGCATATGAAGCAGCATTTTGGGTTTCAAATACCAATCCATCCTATTTTAGTTGTCTTACAACAACCAGAATAACATAAAATGAAAAACCATTATAAGCCATAAATAGAAAGAAACAAGGCAGAGAACTGTTTTGGAGCAACATTCTCAATGTGAGAGCAATCAGTGTCTTGTAAAAGTAGATAGAGCAACCATGAGAAGGCTTTATTTGATACTTATTGGGAAATAAAAGCATAATACTATTTTCTGGGGGAGTTTTTCTGAATTTATTAATGAGTATAGAATGGCTAAAATTGTAAACTTTCAAGTGATTGTATTTTATTTTTAATTAAATAAGAAAATAAAAGGAATAACAGTGTGTGTAGATGAAAAATGTTAAAATTTAAGGCTTAGCTGGGATTTGGAAGACTTTTAGTTTTGAGGACTGTTCAGAAGGATACCTTGATACACAACTTCTAGATTTTAAAGCAGTGTATTAAAACCTTGCCTTGTATATATAATGTTTAGTATTCTACATTGCAATAAATGCTAATTTCTTGGTACATCCAGGTGGACATTTCTGTGGGTAATAAAAAATCAATTATCAAGTTACTTCAAAAGTTGTTGGGTGTAGGCCATTAGCATTTAAAGGATGATCCTAAGTCATGGTCTATGACTCATCTGCAGGTCATAAAACTTGCAACAGAAAAGTGCCATCTTAATTAAATCTTACCTTCCTTCCACAGTACGATTTCTGTGGGATTAACTAGAAAGTTCTCAGTCATAAAAACATATACAAAATTGTATATTCTTACACAAAAAGAAACTTTTTGTTGTCTTATCTCTAGTCACATTTGTTGTTTTAGTTATTTGAGATTCAGTTCAGATATTGCAGGCTAGTATAAATTGAAGATTCAGTTTAGTTCCATTTTACCCTGTAACATGCAGAATTTTTGGAGGGTGTTATTAAACCACCAGAAATTTAATAAAATATCTCTTTAACTTCAAAGTGTATTGTATGTATCAAATTTTTATGTTTTTTCTTACATCAATTTTCATTGACTTATTTTATTATACATTTTTCTATTCATCACATACACATATATATACATAAATATAAGCATAAATAATATGTTATACATCAGTATATCACTTGTGTGTTTGTGCATGTATATATATCCTTGGTACCTGAAACTGCAGCACAACAGTATCTGCTGTAGATAAATTTGAATCTTTGCAGACAATTTTTAAAACTCACTATATTAAAAAAATATATAAGTAAAAACTAAATGTCAGAAAATGTTCTGAGAAAATTGTTGTATAATTGGCCTATACCAGACATGCCAACTACTCCGGAATTGCTCTGCAGAAATGAGAAACATTGGTAACTCCGGAAACTCCTCAGATTGCTCGGGAAAATAACAAAACTTATGAACAGCTAAAAGATTACAACTCAGCAATTTACCACAAAGTTTTGAGAAATATAATGCTGAATATTACTTTTTCCACACAGTAATGCTGTATATTAAAAGCTTTCAGTACTGTGCGGAAAAATTCCACTGGATTTAGGTCAAATTTGAAAAGACAAACTCAAGAATACCTAATGATAGAAAAATGGAAATATTTGAACACGGTTCAATGTTACTATAAGAAACACTATTCTGAAAAATAACTTGTTTAAAGCTGAAAAAAAGCTACTCATAAATTTTTAAATGCATAAATTTTAATTTACCTTTTACAATTTACTACTGTGTAAATATTTTAAGTTTAATTATAATTTAGAAATCAATAACTTATGTATTTATGTATAATTAGCATGTTAAAATTTCAAACTGCGCTGTTGCTCCAGACACAAGTGCCTGAATGTTGGCATGTCTGCTATGCAGACAAATTTCAGAATCCAATCATTGTAAAGGTAAGGGAAAAAAATCATAGTCATTAATTTTATGGTGAGCTAAATATGAAATTCATGTTTGGAACAGATTGCAGACTTACACCTGCACTTCATTGAATGTCTGAAATCCAGATGAATGTATATATGAAATAATTTTTTTTACCTATCAGGGTGTTCCAATTCCAGGTGAGCAAATAAGTATCTTCCACTACACAACTAAATTTAATGAAAATAGTGAATTTAATTGCATTTATACTAATAATTAAAAAATAGCTAAATTCTTATTTTTCCTCTGAGATCAGATTGAAATCCACTCAACAAGAATATAGATGTTATTTTAGACAAAGTTAGCCACATTACCAACTTGAATTATTTGATGTTTTTGTGAAGTAATGCTTCTGTTAAATTTGATTTTAATTCACACACTTTAATTTTTTAGTTAACTCTTCAAGTATGGCACCTGATGTTGATAAAGATACTCTCTTTGAATATAAACAACTATGTAGTTCTAAGCAAAAATATCTGTAAGCTGGAAAGAAAAAAAATCTTAGCAATATTAGAACTAAAATCTAAATTTCTTCTATTAACAGAAGATGCTTACATTTTCTTCTTCCATGCCTGTATCTGAAGCTGTGTGTAATAGTTAGGGATCACTTATACGGGATGTTATGCAAAGATAACCAAGATGTAATGATAGGAATTAGGAGGATATCGGTAATCTGACATACTTGTTTACCTAATTTTAAATTGCTCTCCAATTGCTAACAAAAATATAAATTTCTCAAAATTTCACTAATTGAAACATTGCAAATCATATTTATAATACTTTAATTATATATCTACACTTATTACATTTAAAAGTTCAATAACAATGGACATTTTGAATAGAATTATAGTAGAGTTCAAAAATTGCTTACTGTATTTCTTGTGAAATAAAAAAAGACTTATATTCTTAAAAATATAACTTTTTTTTTTTTTGTTGTTGTTATTCAGATATTTCCCTTTTTAGTGCTTTATATTAATTACAGATTTAAAAAAAATTATATTGAAAATGTAATTTGTAAAAATATAATAGTTTTCCTTTCTAAGCACTACAGCCAGTTAATTCTTTTATCCACAGTGTTTGCAATTTCTTGTGACTGTTTTTGAAATTCACTTATATGCTTATGACTATTTTCTTTGTCTTGAAAATTTTTATTTTGATCAGGAATTTTCTGCTTACACATTTTACTAGAATTTAAAGTTTTAAAAATATTATCTTCCCTTCCTCACCTTGAAAGATTTGACTTCTTTACTAGACGTTTCTGTTGTAAGCATGATTATACACTAACTTATAGATTGCATCATCTAAAAATTGTCCAAAAGAACATGTACTTGCTTGCTGTTTTAACTTTCACAATGAAGGTGGCAATATCTTCTATATTTTGTTTCCAATTATACAATCTGAATATTTATGTAATTACTGATCTCTGTGATACAGATTAGTTAATACTTTTATTATTTCACTATAGTAAGATGAGGTCTAATTTTTGGGTTCTACAAAGTTTTATAATATGAAAAATACATTCTTTTTAGCAGAGTAGCATTTAATAACATTTAAGATTTAATTTTGTTCGCTTCAAAATAAAATTTAATTTACAGAAGATACTTTTCAGAATAATCGCTTTTTTTGTTGGCTGGTATGCTGCCAGTATGTAGATGATAACCATTACCTACAGAATCCAGCATTGTCAGATGCACATAGTATCATAGCGAATCAGTAAATTATGTTTCTTCAGAACAGAAGTAGAAGTATGATTCAGCTGGAAAATGTTTTCGATAGTTTTACAATTGTCACCAATATAATATCTTTAGACCTTGTAGGACCATAATTAGATACTTTTTAAGGGACAAAATCAACATTTTAATTTTATTACACAGTACCTATATTCAAACACATTTATCTTATTCTATCCTCATAACTGTTATCAGAACTTAGAATCAACTTACCTAAAACACAGTTTTCATACAATATAAAATATTAAATATACTACATGACACTACATATGAATAACCCTATATAATTAAGGGTCAAATCATAATTCCTTCCCTTCCCCTTCTATACATCCCATTAATAGAAAGTTACAGGGTGGCTACTTAAGTGGATGTTTGCAGAGAACATATTATAAGTAACCTACTTTTATTCGTTATTTTATTTTTCTTCTTTTTAAAATGATACACTTTAATTTTTGCTTTATTTCTCTATAGTATTTTACTTTGCTATTTTATATTTAAAGAATTGATATCTCAAATTTATGATTTGAATTTCATAGCTTCTACACTACTTTGTATAAATTTTTAGAAAGCAAGTTGCTTTTTTTTTTCTTTTGAATATAGTTTAATTTTTTTATATCTGAATCATGTAATCTTTTATTTATTATCTTTTCTTTGAAAATAATAATTTTATTGTATTTCTTTCATTTAAATAATGTCATTTCACCTCTTTTTTTTTTTAATTGATATTGACTTTTGATAAACAGTATTACATAATGGAAACTTTTAAATTTATATGAATTGACATGTTTTGGAAAAACTCATATAAAGGGATTTATAGTTTTTTCTGAATTCAAATTTTGAATTTAAATAAAAATTTTTAAATTGCAGTGAAATCTCAATCATTTTTTCATTGGTGACAAAAAATAGAAATCATAAATGCACAAAAATAAATTTAAGAATTCAGTAAATTTATAATGAATAAATTAGGCTCTTACAACATTGTCTTTTTTATATTTTTTTAATAGGGGGTTCTTGCCTGTTAAGCATTTACCTTTACAACATCTCAGAATTTTATGGGAGCACCATATAGATGACAAAAATTACTCCTTAGGATAACACAAACAAACTGAGTTGTCATAATTGAGTAACATGATCTCGTCATAATTGAGTAATTATAATATAATTGCAAGACTATCCAAATCTTTTACAGTGAGAAACGATTCAGAAACAAATTTTTGGGAATTGACACTGTCTACAGACTGTTCAATAACACAAAAACTCATAAATATGGTATACTACAAATTATTGTTCTTTAGCATAAGCATATGTAAAAGAATATGACTGGGTTAAAATATATTATCTGTTCTGATGTTCATATTTATGATTATCAACTACTGATTTTAGACAAGAAAAGGTAGGGATATATATATTCTGATGATGAATTAAATCTATTGAAACTGCAAGTAACAAATTATTATATAGTATCATTTTTAAGTTAATCTTATTATGTATAAATTCAACTTATTGAAATTCCATTTATAGGATAGGTAAACAGTAACCAGATGGGTAGAGTACCAGAATTCATAAACTCAAATCATTCTGCTGGCAAGGATGTTTGTAGCCATTTTGGAATCACCATTAAGCAGTAGGTCCTGGTCTTATTATACCCCATATAGCAAATTAGTAAATTGTAGCATTGTAAACCACTGTACCAGTTTTTTTCCAGCTGTTTTCAGGATTTTTTTTAAATATCATTTAATTTTATTAAAATTTTTGAAGAAATCTGATTTTTTACTCCGTAACAGTTGAACTAATTCTTTATTTCTAGCATAGTTTGCTATTTTTAACATTTGAAAATACTAATTTAACAGATTATCTTTCTTACCTTAACACAGGTGTATGTGTATATAATTATATGTCTTAAGATTATATATTTTTTATTATTTAAATTTGTTGTTCATATAATTAACTGTTAAGTAAGTTAATTAACTGTTAATTACATATTCAATTGTTACTATAGCTTTTAGACATAGAATCTTTATTCTTTTGAGAAATCTCAAATCCTACAAGTAATTATTGGAATTAAACATTTGTTTTAAGAACTTGTTTTGAAAAAATAGTTAAATCCAGGTTAATTTTATCCCTATTTTTTTTAAAATTTAGTTTTAAAGTAAACAACTGTGAACAAAAAGTAATCATGCAGTATTATGTTATATAATTATGAGATAAATAATGATATATAATTATGATTGAGTTATTTTCTATGTGGTTTAAAATCTTTTAATATTAGTAAAATAGTTTTTAGAATTTTTTTTTCTTTTGAGTATACAAACAAAAAAAATATTGTAGTTCTTTCATATCTTCCTTTGTCAACTTCTTCATAGATTTCTTCAATATTCTTTAGAAAAATTTATATATCCCCGCTAAATATTATTATGCTCTTAATAAAATATTTAATGTCAATAATTTTCAGTTATTTTTAAGTTAATCTTTCAGTGTTGTTAATACAAAAAAATATTTTTTAATTAATAAAAATTTATATTTTCAGTTTCAGATAAAACAAACAAAATAATTAAAATGGAATTTTTCTTTTGTGAACATGTTTTCTTTTTGGTGTGAGATATAATGCTATTTCCTTTTTCTTAATGCTATCTTCTATGATCTGATATCTTTGGATTGTATATTATATTCGTATTTGGTTCATTTATCATGTATTGATTTTAAGATCTACAAATTAAAAAATGATTTATACTTAAAACTAGTTGATGCTTTCTGTGAGGCCAGAACTGCCTTTAAGTTTGGTCTTTCAAGGAGTATTTGCTAGTGAAGTATTTAATCACAATATTAGTTTGTCATGCTAATTATTTCTTTTTCAATATTACACTTTTGGACACTCCATTTCATTTCTTTTCAATGTATCCTATACTGGGAGTAGAAGATTTAATAAAATATCATCTAACATGGTAGAGAAAGATGCAGGAAGAATTTTAAAAGATGGTAGCATAAACAGGCTTGCAATTCCATCACTTTTCTCACCTTTAGTCACTTTTTTGTCACTTTTTTCATGGTGCATCCCAGCAAAAGTCTGTTGTTGAAAAAAGAAAATCTGAATTAATAACAAAATATTTTAATAAAAGACCAAAAATGTGATGCTCTAATCTTATTTTTCTTATTAAAATGTTATTAGTCATATGGTTTCCAGAATTTAGTGATTTTAAAAAGTCGCAAAGAAGTTCCTGAAATCTACATTTGTACTGAAATGTACATTTAATACATTAAAGTAATTTACGTCAAAGCACACATTTCTTTTTTTCTTTTTCTTCACAATTTTACATATTTCAAATGTAGCTATGTACATATTTCAAAACATCATTAATATATGCAGAAAATTGTGATTACAAAATTAATGTATTGTATGTATTCAAATCTAATTTATAGATTTTCTTGAATAAAAAGCAATGTTGAGTTGTGTTAAACAAAATTTTTAACCTTTTTTGTATTTGACGCTAAAATCATGTCTTGCATGAATCATTTGATTTCGAGTTAAAATAAATAGAAAAATCTTAATAATAGCATCTGTAATCAAGAGGAGAAAAAAAAATAGCTTTTTTTTTCAATGTTTAGTCACTTTTTAGTCACTTATTCTGTATTATTTGTCACTTTTCTCACCTTTTTGAAAGTACCTCAGCAGTTGCAAGCCTGTATATACAACTAGGCATTCAATGAATGACACTCATATAAAGAAAAATAAAATAGGTTTTACATGGAAGAGTGAAAAAATAAAGTTGCCATACCTATGGAGTTCTTTCAAACAAACTAGTTTCTGCCACACAGAAATTTGTCTCCATGCTGCCAAGATATTGCTGGGATTATATAGAATTAAGTGGGATCACAAGTAGTCTTGGCCTATTTCAAATTTAGTTCCAAGAACCAGGATGAATGTTTTTAGATGAATGAGGGTTGTCATAAATAAATGCCTCCACAATATCAAGGCTGAAACTTAATGTGATCAACAATCCAGTTAGTCTGTTTGAAATGCAGTTTATTATGTCCAGATATTTCAAGTCAAGAGTGTGACAAAATAAAGTTGAATAAAGTCAAATTTCATGTGTAGACAGGTTTGAAAGACTGATTCAAACAACACAAACTTAATGATCTGTACAGTGTCCAGATCCAATAGTGATTCATTTTGTGGGATTTTACATCTTGAAATAAGAATCCAACAAGAAAAATTAGACCACACTATGCATGTATTGTTTCCCAATGCCTTTAAAACTTAACAATGTAGTAGTTAGGTTAAGTATTTCAGAATAATATAGTTATTTAAAAAAGACAGTATTGTTACAAAAATTGAAAATTTCTTCTGTAGATTCTGTAGATATTGTATATTATATTTGTATTTAATGCATTTATCATGTACTGATTTTAACATCTAGAAATGAAATCATTAACTAAAATTTTTATGGGATTTGTTTCATGGGATTTTACGTCTTGAAATAAGAAACTAACAAGAAAAGTTACACCACTCTATGCATGTATTGTTTCTTAATGTCTTTAAAATTTAACAATGTAGTAGTTATGTTAAGTATTTCAGAATAATAGATAGTTATTTAATAAAAGAACAGCATTGTTACAAAGATTGAAAGTTTCTTCTGTAGATAACATATCTTGAACTCCATGCAATTCTAAAAAAAGATACCATTCAATCACAATAGAAGGAAAAAATGTTTAAAAAACTGAAATCTATCTCTTAGTAAATAAAATTAATGCAACATTGTCTTAATATAGTCCAACAAATTTAGTATTAAATTGTATTACACAAAGTTTAATTGTTGTTCATAAAAAAATAAAGTCATACAGTATACTAATAATGTTTATATAAAAGTCAAATTTTAATTAGAATTTATAGTTTGTGTACACTGTTGCAGAATTATGAAGCAATATACAGTACATTATAATAAGTATACATTAAAATTAAAAGTAATTGATTACTTTTACTTCTATTAGTCAGTATTAATAGGATTTTAAGCATAGAATGAAATTAATAGCACATCTCAGAGTACAATTAAAATTATTTTAATTTTGTAAACCAGACTTTCTAATTATGGATAACAAAAATAATTAAACAAATATATTTTTGGATAATACCATAATTGTGGTGGAGAAATAAATAATTTTTACCCAATTAAATCTTTTGATTCGACTTAAAAAAATGGGCAAAATTTGGCCATTGCTTCAAGAGAAATTATTTGTTAAAAGTAAATGATCATCCCTCAGCATAAAAATAAACTGTTGCTAAATTTATAATCTGTTAATAGTCAAGATCATAATTGCCATCTAATATTTGATAAAACAGTAATAATTTTTATCATTTATCAATACATAAATGATTTCAAAGTTTTGAAAGCATATGTCCAAAGTTTGAAAAAAATTGTTCAATGGAAGCTGAACTTGATGGACAAGAAAGAAGAATAGTCATATTAACAAACTCAGAAGCATTGCTGTTATATTTTAATTCTTCACAATTAACAATACCTTTCAGCTATGTAACAGGATTACTCAACTTTGCAAAATCCCTAAAATAGGCTGGTAAAATAACAGTAAAAATTTTTAAGTATAAATATAACAGATTCATATGTTTTACTTTTTAAAAAACAATGAAGTTATACATAAACATGAAAAATTATTTAATATCAAGAATGTCTCTAGACTACAATACAGTGATACAAATAGTTGCTCTAACAAAATTTGTAGTAACATAGTCATAGTCTGTAGTACCCTAACATAGTCTATAGTAAATAATTAATAAATTTTGGTTAATTAGTAATAAAGTAATGTAATAATGAAATGCTAAATTGTTCATGGTAAAAGAGTACTCTAGAAAAATGTTTGAATAATTAAACAATTAACAATAACTAATGTATATACCAATATTGGCTTTTTTTTACCTACTTTATTTGTAATAGCAGATAACATTAATTTTACAAGCTTTTGACAAGTAGGTATTTTACATGATGGATAAAAACCTGTTTAAAGCCAGATAAAGTCATTACATTTCCAAATTTTAATAACCCTGCTGCTACTATTCTATAATATTACAATTTCATTAGAGTTTAAGTTATCTTCAAGGTAGGCCACCATTTTCCATGATCCTGGAATTAGTTCTGGGTTTGTTAACCTTCTGACTACTCAATAGGTTTTTGACAAAATCACTTCAAAAATGATGTATTTTCTTTATTACATATTCAAAATTTACTTACATTAGAAAATTTAAATATGTAGCTATTTTTCTTCTTTTAAAATACGGTTTAGATCAAAAGGTGATCATAAAAATCAATTTTAAATGTAAACATTTAATGGTTACATTTATAAACCCAGAATTAATCCCATGGTCCTGGGAATAATTCTGGGTTTTGTTAACCTTCTGATTATTCAAATAGGTTTTTTGACAAAATCACTACAAAAAAATTATTTTTTCTTTATTATATATCAAAATTTACTTACATTTGAAAGTTTAAATTTGTAGCAATTTTTCTTCTTTTAAAATATAATTAAGATCATAAAGAGATTATAAAAATCAATTTTAAATGTAACCATATAAAATCAAATTTCTTAAACAGAGATAATAAACTCATGCTCATGGATATCATCAGATGAGCAAATTTTGCTATATTGCTGTTACCCATGGTAAGTGTAGGAAAAGAAACCATGCACTCAGAGCATTGAGAACCCTAATATTCTCAAAAAGCATTATCAAATCATTTACTTTCATGACCAAGGACATGGATCCTATAGGTTTTCTTTTATAAACATTCTAGCATCTTGCACTTACTGCATGTGTCTTTTTTTGTTTATATGTCTAATTTTAATATCTTATGTAAGTTTTCTTATATATTTTTCATTAATTTCAGGCTATTTTCCCAGATTGGTTAAAGCTCTTTTCTAAGTGCCTTAAATTATTATTGCTTATTTAGTGCTTATATCAGTATATATCACTACTGGTTTTGAAGTTAGTTTTATGCAGCTATAATATTTCTCTAAGATGATAGTCTAATAAATGATTGATATCAGAAACAGTGCTTATTATAATGTAAATTTCGAAAGAAATGCTAGTTGAAATTTAAGAGCTTAAACAGTTGAAATGGTGTACAATTTTAAATACATAATCAACAATCCTGAAATCTCAAAATTCAGAAATTTCAGTCATTATTATTATTATTATTATTTCATTTCTAAAACCTTATGAACTAGGGTTAAAGAATAGTCCCACTGGCAACTTGTATACATCATTAAAGTTCTTGGTGCTCAGGGATATAGCAAATTTTTTTGTAAGGTTTAGTCTGAGTTACGTATATTATAAAAAAATTCAAAAGATATTATCATTAATGTATATTATTATAATTCAAATGTTGTAGAGCTTATATTCAATGCATTTATTTTTCTAAGAAATAAAAATATTTCAATTTATTACTCATAGGTACTCAGTGTCTAAGAATATGACCAAGATTTTGTAATTCATAATTTGAGCTAGCTATCTTACCTAAAAAACCAAATGATATTTTTACTAATGTATATTATAATTTAAATCTCTTAAATCTTATATAAAACACATTTTTTTATTAAAAAATTAAAATACTTCAATTTATATTAATTTCATCCAACACAGAGCATTTTAAAAGAATTTATAATAACTGTACTTTACTAACCAGATTATTTGGTAAGTTTTAAAATGAAACACTAGCATTCCAATCTTGTATGAAATATACATATATATATATATATATATATATATATATATATATATATATATATATATATATATATAATTAATCTCATTGCAGAAATAGACTTCAATGTGATGATTTAATATTACCTTTATGAAAAACATTTAATTATTCTATACAAACCACCAACACAATCTAAGAAAAAAAAAAGGTTAAAAAAATTAACACTTTAAAAGTATTGAATTTAAGCTGAACCTAATTTTTAACTTTTATTTTTTTTAATTCAATTATTGTTATTTATCTTAACTTCATTTCCCATCTATCTCACAGCTTTGACAATATATTTCTTAATTGAAAAAAATTATAAAATTATAAAATAAAATAAAAATTCTTTGCTATCCCCAAACTCTCTTTTATTAGCTATTACTAAACTTTCTCTTAGTATTTTTTATATTTTATTATATTTACTTATTTTATGGGCCTAGTATTTTCTATTTAATTTTAATGTTAACTAAAGACCTGCATTTGTTATTTTATTGTATATCACCTTAATGACCGGACACTCATCATAAATTTAATAGCCTCACAACATGGGATAAGGCCTTTGGCCAAGAAACCCCAGTTAACCCTCCAATTAGTTCGAGATTAGTATTGAAATTCATTTAGGATTAAAAAGAAAGCTGCACACAAAAATTATAAAACATAGGAATGATAAAAGATAAAGAATGATAAATCATTTATGGTTCAACAGTTAATCTTCAACTAAATTATATATTGCTAGTGCAGAAAAGTTAGTTATGATGCATTCATTTAAAAAATTGTAGAAAATCAGCAGTAGTGACAAGAATAAAGAGAAATATGTAAAGAAACAAAAAATGATTTTAATAAAAAGAAATATCAATGAAACTGCACATTATTATGCACTCTATGTAAATAAGGCAGTCATTATGATTTGCTACTCTGTGTAAAAAAATTCAATTCAAAACTTTTACTATCCATATAAGTGGTAAAGGAAATATAATTAGAATAAATTTTAACCATACAAATCAATAATTCCATACAAAATTTACTAAGAGAATGACATGAATTTAAAAGAACATGACAAATGAATTTTTTAAGCACCTATCTCAAAAAATTAAAAAAAAAAAAACTGAAATGAGACATGGAAATTTCAATAGAAGGCTACAGAATTCTTAACCTTAAATTTTCCTTTAAAAAAGTTTCTGCATAGTATAAATGTTTGAAATATAAACACACAATGAAAAGCTAAATAATTGTTATTAAAATTTCACCAAAATTAGCAAAACAGGCTCTCAATAAGGTAGGATTTGACAGTAATCACAGAACTGTAATACATACTAAACTACTATTTGAAGCATTTTTGTTTTATCAGGACATAAAAGTGAAAAATATAAAGTTTATAGGTAAACATGGGGATATGTGATTGAATTTGTAAAAATTGGTTAGAATATATATATATATATATATATATATATATATATATATATATATATATATATATATATATATATATATATATATATGCATCCAGTGAAAATATCTTTCACTGGTAACTCAGAATTTGAGCCCCTATTATTTAGGTTGCCAGGACTTTCTGGGTATAAAGAACGCCTAGTTGTTTTCCAGTTAAGAAGCCAGCAGAAAATTAAGTCCATTGTGGAACTTTGTGGAGTTTATTAAAAAAAGAAAATATTCGGTCTAACAGGCTGTGTGTTTAGTTTAACTGCTTTACACAGAATGCTAAAAAATGTACACATATTTCAATGATATTGAACCCCAGAGTGACTGAGTCATGTGATTTTGTTCCCACGAGCCTAAAGGATGTTCAGCAATTTTTGGGAGGCAAGATTGAACCTTGATCTCTTATGTTAGCTCGAAACTACCTAAGCAGCTATTTAGTTATTGAAGAAGAAATACTGGGACACCTGAAAAATGTAGGCCAGTGGATAGAAAATTAGTATTTATTCCAGCGTTAATTTTCAGAGACAGGGGAAAATAATTTAAGCCAGAGAATACTCTTTTACTCCATTATTTGACACTTTATGGCAGAATAATTAGGTATTATAAAGAAAAAGATGAAAAAGATATAATTAGATATCTTTTTTAGGGCCTATAATTCTGATATATTACACCACATACATATATATGTATGCATGTATGTGTGTGTTTCTTAGATTTAATTTAATGAGTCAGTCTTGGGAAATTTAATTTTAATTATCTAATCTGCATTTATTTAAATTGATTACAATAAGTACTTATTTTGCAAAGCATTTTCTAAATATGCAGTGGTTTCGTGAATTTTTTTTCCAGTTTTAAAAGTTTTACTAAGGTAAATAATAGGCTTAAATATAATATAGTACAATTCATTTAAAACAAATCTAAAAAGTAATCAACTCAAATTGTATTACACAAAATAAGCACAAGAAATGTACTAACACAAAATTAAGAAGTATCGAAACTATACACTTGTTATTTTTTTAATAAAAATGTTACTTAGTTTAGTATTACTTGCACTTTTGACAATCATTATATTATATTCACTTAAGTTTAATGAACTAGTAAGTCCAAAGTACAATTTCATCTCTCCTTATTGTAACTAGATGGCAGGACTAAAAAGGGTTTACATATTATCTTGAAGGATGATGATTAAAAAGTACGTGACCTGTAATCATCATTTCAGATTCCAGAAATTTCATTTATAGAAAAACTGTGTCATATATTTATATATTTTTATTTAATATACTCATTTAGAAAGGGGAATTTAAAATTAGCTACTAATCCATAGTTTTTAAAATTATATGTTTATGTTTATACATTGTATAAATTCACACTTGAATGATATATATATATATATATATATATATATATATATATATATATATATATATATATATATATATATATATATATATATATATATATATATATATATATGTAAAACAATTTAGTGTTCTTATATATATTTATATATATATATTATTATATATAATATATATAAAAAAAATATTATTTTATCTTATATTTATATATATATTTTATTAATTAACCATTAATTTATTTATTTATATATATTTGTAAAATATATATAAATGAAAAAAAAAAAGGGAATTTTTAATTTAAGACTATATGACAAATCGTTATCGGTTTAATAAATAGAAGAACCGGTCTCCTTTATTTTCTATATTTAGCAACATTTATTTTACGATTTGTGCAACTGCTATATATTAAATGATTATAATGGTAATTATAAAATTAATGCAGAGGAATACGCCGATTTTATACAAAGTCGTTAAATCGGTTTAATAAATAAAAGAATTTTTACCGTTTTTAGTGCGAAAGTTAGCAACATTTACGCATTTTACGTTTCGTGCAACTGCTATGGATCCGATTAAATATTTGTTAATTATAAAGTTAATGCAAAAAATACTGTTTTCCATGACAAAGTCGTTATGGTTTAATAAAAAAATCTTTTACCGTTCTAGTGCAAAAGTTATCAACATTTGCGCATTTTACATTTGTTCAACTGCTATGGATCCGAAATGATTATACATGATAGTTATAAACTTAATGGAAAATATGCCGAGTTTTCCATGACAAAGTCGTTAAGTCGGTTTAATAAAAAGAAAAACCGGTCTCCTTTACCGTTTTCTAGTGCAAAAATTAGCAACATTTGCGCATTTACGATTTGTGCAACTGCTATGGTTCCGATTGCAAATGATTATACATGATAATTTTAAACTTAATGCAAGAGGGAATACGCCGAGTTTTCCATGACAAAGTCGTTAAATCGGTTTAAAAATAGAAGAACCGGTCTCCTTTACCGTTTTCTAGTGCAAAAGTTAGCAACATTTGCGCATTTTATATTCGTACAAATGCTATGGATCCGATTGCAAATAATTATTCGTGATAATTATAAAGTTAATGCAAAATGCGCCGAGTTTTCCATGACAAAGTCATTAAGTCGATTTATTAAATAGAAGAACCGGTCATTTACCGTTTTCCAGTGTGAAAGTTAGCAACATTTCCGCATTTTACGATTCGTGCAACTGCTATGATCCGATTGCAAATGATTATACATGATAATTGTAAACTGAATGCAAGAGGGAATACGCCGAGTTTTCCATGACAAAGTCGTTAAGTCGGTTTAATAAATAGAAGAACTGGTCTCCTTTACCGTTTTCTAGTTCGAAAGTTAGCAACATTTGCTCATTTACGATTCGTGCAACAGCTATGGATCCGATTGCAAATATTATACGTGATAATTATAAAGTTAATGCAAAGGGGATGCGCCAGTTTATTCCACTAAATCTCGTGCTTTAATGATAGTGTATTCAACATATATATCAAATGACGCATTCATACCAAGTGCTATTGCAGCACGACTAACCTGTAAAACTATTTCTGTGGACGGTGAAGTCTTATTGCAAAGAAGCAGTCATCAAGCACTCAATAATAGGGATGGCAACTTAGTTGAATATCACCGATTAGAAGATTTGAGGACAATAGAATTTAAAACCGGATTTTCATTGTAGGGGAGACTGTACCTTAACTTTTCAGTTAATCATTTTTTTAGATTTTTTTTAAAAGCTAATTGAAAAAAATAAGTATACATGCATATATTGTCATCACTGGTTCTTATAAAACATTAAATCTACTTAATATCTCATTAGTTAAAGAGTAATAAAAGAAATAAATATCTTTCCAAGTCCCAACTGCCCACTGTTTTAGGTTGGAACACTAAACAACATATACAAAATAATGTTCAAATTTTTTTTATTAACTGTTATAAAAGAGAAATAGCTGAAAATTGTTCAAGTTAATACATTTTTAACAAATTTATATTTGCAGCTGATTCAAGCATATTAGCATTTACAGCAGAATATTCTGTTTGTTTATCTTTTCTCAATTTTTTCTGAAAAAAAAAAAAAAGATTAATTAAATTAATATTTTGACATGTTAATCTTAAAAGCAATTAGGCACCAAATATTAATTATTTTGCTGGAATTGATATTTGTTTACACTTATTAAAATGTAAGGTGCCCCATCTATGTGTGTCAACTGCCCCATTTTACATAGTATTTTTGGAACTACTATACAGTTAGGCTTTACAATTTATTTATTAGCGTAGAAATAATAATAAATGAATTTTCTCTCATAACAATACTGTTTTTTTTTTAATATTTTAGTTTTTTTTTCAAAGAAATTACTTTTTAAAATGCACATTGATGTAATTTTGGGTTATTCAAA
>CM063499.1:995490-1102990 GCA_032207245.1 Pardosa pseudoannulata | reverse complement strand
TATAACACAGCGCCAAATATTCCCCTAGCGGTGACTTTTGGAACTAATTTGTTTTGTTGCGGAATCCTTCGACCTCGTTTTGTTTAATCTTCCTATAAAATGTGACGTTATTTTCGCAAATAGATCGAGATACAAAAACACTGTGAGCACACACACTATATATATATATATATATATATATATATATATATATATATATATACATATATATATATATATATATACATATATATATATATATATATACTATATATATATATATATATATATATATATATATATATATATATATATATATATATATATATATATATATATATATATATATATATATATATATATATATATATATATACATACATATATATATATACATATATACATATATATATATATATATATATATATATATATACATATATATATACATACATATATATATATATATATATATACATACATATATATATATATATATATACATATACATATATATATATATATATATATATATATATATATATATATATATATATATATATATATATATATATATAAGTAGGTAGCTGTCTGGTGTATGATACCTTCGAAAATTTATTTCACTAAAAATTTGACTATAGCAACTTGCGATTTTTAAACAAAACATTTAGAAAGTCTAATAGAATAAATATTATTTAGAGACTACAATACGCATATTATACTTTGTTTTTTAAAAGTTCTTATAATTTGTACATTTTAAATGAAGAAAAATAGAATAGCATAATTATAAGCAAATGCTTTATCAGGATAAAAAAATATTAGGTTTTAATCTTCCGGATATAATACTCCCAAATATTTAGATGCATAATGAAAATAAAAATATTATATTCTATCCTTTAAGATGGTCTTACGTCTAATATTTAAGATAAAAGTAAATATAGGATGGATCGAAAAGTAAGATAAATATTGATATTGAAAAGAAATTTTGATCCGATTGGTTGTGTCTGAAATTTCTGAACAATGTGATATAGTAAGTTTATAACTAAAAAACGCAAGTTAAAATCGCAAAAAAAAAACAACGTAAAAGAAAAAAACAACTAAATAGACAAAATGCAGTACAATAACAATAATAAAGTATATAAAAATGGTTTAAAAACGGAAATTGAAAATTACACATATTTTTATAACTCTAACTGTGAAAAAAAAAGTTTTTCTTCAATTTCGAATGAATGAAGATTTTCCTGCACCAGGATTCACCAAAGTCCTCAAACGACATTCAAGAATTCTTCCTCTGCTTCTTTTTTAGCGATTCATTTAACGAATAGAATATTTTTTCCTTTAAAGAATTTTAAATATTTCTTAAACACACCACTGTACTCTTTTGAAGTTTCCATGCCCTAAACAGGTTAATGCTATCAAAATTCATTCTCACATTTTCTCGTTGAGATAAATTGTAATGCAAGTAATAGAACAATATTAATGTCATAACTTATCTTAAACTATACTATGCTGTAGATCAAACAACAAATTTAATTTTTTAAATAAATATAATTTCATTTTTAGCATCCAGTTACGAGACAGATTGTAGAGTATGATTTGCTAAAAGATAAATAATATATTAATGTACAACAAACACTCGCAAAAATACATTTTCGTGAAAAGGAATTTAAATTATTATTGAAATTATTTTGAAATATATGATTGGATTTTTTGCTAATTATTTCTTATTATTTCTTGTTTGGATAGATTTATTCGTTAATAATCGTTTTCCTTAAAATATTCAAAATTTAAATGCATTAGTAGGATTTCGTGATGACTTTCGATATTGTGTACTCGCTTTAAGTGTAGTAATAGACACTCTTTCTGTGGTAAACACAATTAACCACTTCTGGTTGTCAAGCTAAAAAAAGGTTTGTATAGAAATATATGAGCCAAAAAATACAGGCACAGTGTAAATACTTTCCATTTTACTTTAAAGGAATTTCAAATGCTAAAATAAAATACTACCATATGAAGACGAATTTCTGAAAATATGCGCAAATCAAATCTTTGCTTTTAACATATGCCATGGATATTGTTAACAGATTCACTTTAAACATTTTTGATGCAGAGATAAGTGTAGATTGACATGTATGCGAGGGAGGAAATGTAGGTGGACATGAATATAATCGTAGGTACTCCTGATCATTTGGGTACTGAAAATGTATAGAAAATGAAACACCTTTCCTTAGGACTGATTTACATCGAATTTCACACACGAGCACAAACTACCCCCTCTCCATATATCAATTATACGACTGTCAAAGTATGCACCATATATCTTAATATGAAATCCCTGTTTCAAGAATTATATAAAAAGTAAAAAATATCAATTTTACAAATTTTAAATTTTAATTAACAATTTCAATATCGATCTGTGCAGAAACTTCTTGTTGTTAAAAGAGTTTAAATTGGTCTTAAATCTTTCTATCAGTCAAATAAAATTATCATAATGTATTTAGTTATTATTTAAGGTCATAAAAATGAATGGAGTTATACAGTGTTAGATATAGTTGTTAATGTAACAAATTCAAAGAATAATAAATTGTCATTAATATACTACGAAGAAATTGTCTGTCTTTCGAAATAAGGAAAGAGAAACTTTAAATTTATTAATTTACAACGATATTATGTAAAGAAAATACAGTATCTTGCTAATTTGAAGAAAATGTTTCTTCATGATATTCCCCAGAAATTAGAAACAGTAACTGTATAAATTCAAAATTTTAAGAAACAATGAAGAATATAAAAATTTGTTGGAATAAAAAAAATCCAGTATATTAATAATAATGAATTTGTAAGAAATTGATATTTTGAGATTGTTAAAAAAAAATTGCATATAAAAGAGAAAATAATTGGTCATTAGTATATTATCGTCGAAATGCCCAATTTTAATTTTTGAATATCCACAGTTTCCCTGAACAGTGATTTATCATAATCCTCCAATCAGATGCGAGGCATTCACTTTTGACCAACTGCATGGCATACTCCACTGTCTGTTCTTTAGAGCGGAGTACTTCAGGGATACAATCCTTAAGCGGCCAGTATCATTGCGTCAGTTTGTCATTTGTGACTGACATCCCATAGAGTGTGGTTGCTTCCTGCTTTCTGAATAAAAATTCATCTCTAATACAAATTTCTCTCAGATTTTTCAGGATATAGAGTGGAAGAAAATAATGATGAAAAAAGGTAATACATCACTTAATGTCTATAACTTAATTTTCTATTTCATAACTTCACATATTCTGTACTTAATTTTATTTTTTATTGATCCGAAAAGACATATAAATGTTTAAAGTCTCTAAATTCTAAAACAGATTTTTAAAAAAATTATGTAGTATTATTTGGTACCAAATTATACATTTTTTTATTTAAGTGTTTAGTTCGTTATATTGGTCGAAGATTACCAATCGTTCTGTCTTAGAATATACGTATAATATTTATTGATTCTGTTTGAAACACAGATAAACACAAAAATATATTTGTCTAGGTCAGTTTATACTGATCGTAGATTAAACTTGTAGAATATATTTAGTTGTACTGCCATATGTCATATTAAAATTTATTTATCTATATTTATTAATTTATAGTATTAAAAAGATTTTAAGTCGTTTCCAAATATTTCGCTCTCTTCCTCTGTGTAGCTATTGACACCTATTCTATGGAAATTACTGTATGTTTTTTCCTTTTTAATGAAGAGAATATTTGTTTAGAAATATAAAAGTAAACAAAACAGCTTAAAATGAAGTAACAAACCATTTTGGCTTGAAAATGGAATCTCAAAAGATTGAATAAAATTTTATCAGTTTTAGACTTTTCTCTGAAAATCACACACCTGCAAATCAATATGCAAAATATTTCAGTGATAGTTTTTGCATTTCATGTGAAACGGATTTTAGGTGGCAAGTAAGGAGATATTGACTTATCATCCATGAGAAAATGTCAGCGGAAGTGCAGAAAAAGAAAAGGATTTAGAAGCTTTTGTTATTGAAGCCTTTTTGTCCGTATTTATTCCTCAACCTGAATTACTTTTATATATTATTTGATTTAATCCTTCTTCCCTATTAAAAGGTTAGTATTGTAGAAGTTTATACCATGCATCATAATATGAGACCCTGTCCCTGCGACGTGTTACACACAACATAAAAAATGCAACAGTTGCAAATGCTTAAATAGAGTTAACACTATCTCTCAAACACTGAATTGTCTACAGATACAATAGAAAAGCCCTTGTATTTTTTAAATGACAAAAGATTTCTTTCACCCTTTTAAAGCTGGTTCTTTAAACCGCAACTTTAATTTCCCCATACTATTTAGATAACGTGATGGTTAAGTAATACTTGACTATTTTTTGTTAGATCATCTATATTTAGAATGACAAATATAATTTAAATATGTTTTATATTAGTAGCTTAATCAGAACTGGTCAATATACACAATAATTTTTAAATGATTTGATATAGTCTTTAATAGTTTAAAAACTTAATAAATTAATAAACCAAAATCATTATTACTTGCTGTATTACTTTACATTTTAATATCCTATAATAGTGAGTGGCTAATTTAGTGGTGATGTACATGACTTTGCAAAAAGTAACAAAAACAAAATAATTACTCATTAATATGTAATGTTTGTTTAGTATGTTTAAAAAGTAAAATAGGGGAGATTTACATGTGATTGCAGAAAAAATGTCTACCTGAAAATTAATCTTAGTCCTTATGGTAAACATTCTCGGAAAATTTAGAATATTTGCAATATTGCTAAACTATAATAACTTGCTAGCCAAGCCATAATTAAAGAAAATTAATGAACTTAAATTCTTCTCAAAGACTTATGTAGCAATTAGTATTCAAATATACATTAGTTTGTATTCTTATTTAATCTTCACTAACCAGAAATTGATAGTGAATCCCTAAATTCAAATTTTTCACCCTATTATGCTTTGGATAAAGCAAGATTTGTATCGTATTATTCAAAACGATCATGTTATGCTGACACTGACCGTTTTCGTATAATGACACGTAAGAAAACATATATTCATCAGTTTTAGTTACTGAGAGATTTTGAAAAATATTAATTGGAAAATGGAAGTGTTTATTGCATAAACTAACACCCCGCAATTTCATTCCTGCCCACTTTATTCTTTGCAGTTTGATGAAATTTAATATGTCACGTTCATTATATAAATTATTTAGTTCTAAACTTGATTTCATGAACCGTATACTATTTTTTTGTATTCCTAAAATATACTTCTAAGGATTTTTCTTTCAAAGGTTGCCAGTATCTTTACATCTGACAAATTTGTTGCCCATATTTCACACGCATAAGTTAAAATTGACCGTATTAGACATTTGTGATGTATAATTTTTGTTTTTATTAATTTTGTTTATATATATCGTTGCAGGACATAAAAACATTTATTTGCCATTATAACTCTTTTGTAGATCTCTGTCGTAACATCATTTGTGTTGTTTAACTCAGAAACTAAATAGGTGAAGCAATTAACCACCTCAAATTTATATCCTTCCATTTCTAGATGTTAACTTACGTACCCAGTTTTTGCGCATGGCATATATTTTGTCTTATTTTCATTTACTCTAAGGGCCATCTTAAGAGCCTCTTTCTCTAGAGATAGAATGGAATGCGCTAATGCTGCGGGCGTTCTCGCGATAATGTCTATGTCTTCTGCAAAAGTCAACAGTCGAGTTGATTTGCTGAAGATATTTCCTCTGGTGACTAAAGAAAGATAGGATATAGATATTAGTATAAACAAAAGCTTGATCAGGCATAAAGTTTGGAAGAGTTTTAAAAACTTGGAAGGAATACAACCAAATATACATGAATATTGGAAATCAACACGTTCTAACTAATCCTGCAAGTTTTTACCAAATAAGATCGAAATTGGAATTATATAGCTATCTACTTTAATGTCAAATATTAATGATAAAATTAAACACAGTGTAGAAGGTTAAAAATAGATATTGAATTCGAATAGTAATTGATCCTGATGTATGGGTCTGAAATTCATGAGAGATGAGATCTGTTAACATCATAATTGCAAAATTAAAAAATATTAAAAGACAAAATAGAGTAGGATGATAATAAACTTTAAAAAGCCAACAAGAACAGTAATTAAGAATAAAACACAATTTTTTATCTCAAAAATGCAAGCGAAATTCTCTCATTTTATTTAAAACGTAAGGAAGATTTTCCTTCATAGTGATGCATACCAATAATCAAATGAGACGAAAGAAATTTAATTCTAAATTTGACATCATGATTCATTTGATGATCAGAATATTTTTTCCATTTAAACGATTTAAAAGTTTGTAAAACCGACTAATATTTTTTAGGTTACTATACAGAAATGAAATTTCAGACCCTGTCCCAACCCAAAAAATATTATCATATTTAGTCATTGGGCATAAATGTACTGATAAAAAATACGACATTCTTAATTTAAAGTATTAATGAAGAAAGTGAAATAATAATCTAAGACTCAATCCATTTTATTGAACACTAATAATAAATGTCATTAGTCCAAAAGAAAAACAGTGATTAAGAATCCATCTCAATATTTCAACTCCACGCATGCAAACGAAATTCCCCCTTTTAATTTTAGAATGTCCACATGTGTACCAGAACAGTGATTCATCTTAATCCTCCAATCAGATGCGGGACATTCACTTTTGACCAATTGCATTGCATACTCCACTGTCTTGTTCTTTGTCGGTGAGTCCTTCAGGGGTGCAATCCCTAAGTAGCCAGTATCACTGAGTCACTTTGTCATTTGTGACTGAAATCCCATAGAGTGTGGTTGTTTCCGGCTTTCTGAGAGAAAATTAATCTAATAGAAAACACAAATTTCTCTGAGATTTCTCTGGATTGGAGTGGAAGAAAATCCTGATGGAAAACGGTAAGACTTCTATTAATGTCTATAACTTAATTTTCTATTTCATAATTTTACATCTTTTGTACTTAATTATCTTTTTTATTGATCCGTAAATACTTAAACACGTTTCAAGTCTCTAAAATCTGAAAGATTTTTTTTTTTAAATTTACCTAGTTTTTTTTTTTGTACCAAATTATACATTCTTTTATTTAAGTGTTATGTGTGTTATATTGGTCGAAGCTTACCAGTCGTTCTGTCTTAGAATATACGTATAATATTAATTGATTCTGTTTGAAACACATATACACACAAAAATATATTTGTCTAGGTCAGTTTATACTGATCGTGGATTAAACTTGTAGAATTAATTTAGTTTTGTCTCCATATGTCATATTTTTCGAAGAATTCACCATATGATAATATTTGCTTGTTAGATTATTTTGATGGATATATAACACTTTAAAGATTTTACAGCAATCACTGACTATGCTCAGATGTAATAAAATATAGCACGAATTTGCTCCAAGTTAATGCATTTGACTAAAAGAATTGAATATTGTATTCTAAAAATAAATTATTTTATTACAGGTATGGAAAACAATTTCGTAGACTTCGATTCCTGCATAGGGATGACAATATTTTCGAAAGGAGAGGAGGGCTCGTTCCCCGTGGATCAAAGCTTGACCGGAGATTTGGGAGCATTCGACGTTGCGGACACCAGCATGCGGGACTCAGACGTTTGCTGCAAAATGATGGAAGGAGTGTCGGTCGACGAAGAACTTGAAAACTGTCTGCCAAATTCCATAGAAGATAGTGTGTTAGTCGAAGAGGATAAAGGTCCATCTGCCACTCCGAAGGAAGGGGTCTGCGCAGAATCGGCAGCAACATGGCAACTCTCTTTTGCCATATTCGAAGACGACGATGACGCGTTGCAAACTTCAGGTTCGCCTTCTGAAGAACCGATCGAATCTGAAAATGACGATGGGGTTGTGGATGACCCCGAAAATCAGTCGGAAGCTGAGGATAAGAATAGTGTGGAACTTGTGGAAGAAAATTTAGATTTTTATCGTCTACTTTCTGTTGCAGAGTTTAAGCTACAATGCATATTTGAGTCCAAGAAAGCAACTTCTGAGTTAAAATCGGTATTGCTGTGGAACTTTGTAGAGTTTTTGCAAACGAAACTGAATGGTTATAATAATGATGTAATGTAAAATATTACATTATTTTCCATTAAGTTTTCAATAAACGTTCTTTTCGAAATATGACAGTGGATTAGGCCTACCGGGGATACCACTTATAAAAAAACGCACCCAATTAGGCTCTACCTCCAGGGTGGGTGTGGAATGAGCCGTTAATTAGTTTATTATGTAATTTTTTCATTTTTGAGACAAAAAGTTTTTTAATTAATATTTAAAATAATAGGTACTTAATTTTTGTTTCCGTTGATTATTAAACATTTATTTTCTCATATTTTGTATTTTAGGTTTAACGTATTGCAGTCATGCATTGTTGGCTAAATTTATTAATTTCTACACTTCATTTTGAAAAATTCACGAAATAACTGATTTAAATTAGCATCTAGAATGTCAATAAATTTTATTCGGTGACAGTAAAGACAATTTTACAGAAAAAGTAACTACTTTTTAGTGTAATATAATAAAAAAGGGAAGAGTTAAATTTGAAATAAATTTAATTTTTTTTCCAACCACTCTACCAGAGATTACTGTTTCCAAGAAATTAAATTTAGATATGCAAAGTGTTCTATAATAGTCCACAGTTTTATGCACGAAATTCTGCAAAGCCTGGATATATTCTAAATTATTCACACTTAAAATTTATTTATCCATATTTTTTAATTTATAGTATTAAAAAGATTTTAAGTCGTTTCCAAATATTTCGCTCTCTTCCTCTGTGTAGCTATTGACACCTATTCTATGGAAATTACTGTATGTTTTTTCCTTTTTAATGAAGAGAATATTTGTTTAGAAATATAAAAGCAAACAAAACAGCTTAAAATGAAGTAACAAACCATTTTGGCTTGAAAATGGAATCTCAAAAGATTGAATAAAAGTTTATCAGTTTTAGACTTTTCTCTGAAAATCACACAATTGCAAATCAATATGCAAAATATTTCAGTGATAGTTTTTGCATTTCATGTGAAACGGATTTTAGGTGGCAAGTAAGGAGATATTGACTTATCATCCATGAGAAAATGTCAGCGGAAGTGCAGAAAAAGAAAAGGATTTAGAAGCTTTTGTTATTGAAGCCTTTTTGTCCGTATTTATTCCTCAACCTGAATTACTTTTATATATTATTTGATTTAATCCTTCTTCCCTATTAAAAGGTTAGTATTGTAGAAGTTTATACCATGCATCATAATATGAGACCCTGTCCCTGCGATGTGTTACACACAACATAAAAAATGCAACAGTTGCAAATGCTTAAATAGAGTTAACACTATCTCTCAAACACTGAATTGTCTACAGATACAATAGAAAAGCCCTTGTATTTTTTAAATGACAAAAGATTTCTTTCACCCTTTTAAAGCTGGTTCTTTAAACCGCAACTTTAATTTCCCCATACTATTTAGATATCGTGATGGTTAAGTAATACTTGACTATTTTTTGTTAGATCATCTATATTTAGAATGACAAATATAATTTAAATATGTTTTATATTAGTAGCTTAATCAGAACTGGTCAATATACACAATAATTTTTAAATGATTTGATATAGTCTTTAATAGTTTAAAAACTTAATAAATTAATAAACCAAAATCATTATTACTTGCTGTATTACTTTACATTTTAATATCCTATAATAGTGAGTGGCTAATTTAGTGGTGATGTACATGACTTTGCAAAAAGTAACAGAAACAAAATAATTACTCATTAATATGTAATGTTTGTTTAGTATGTTTAAAAAGTAAAATAGGGGAGATTTACATGTGATTGCAGAAAAAGTGTCTACCTGAAAATTAATCTTAGTCCTTATGGTAAACATTCTCGGAAAATTTAGAATATTTGCAATATTGCTAAGCTATAATAACTTGCTAGCCAAGCCATAATTAAAGAAAATTAATGAACTTAAAATTCTTCTCAAAGACTTATGTAGCAATTAGTATTCAAATATACATTAGTTTGTATTCTTATTTAATCTTCACTAACCAGAAATTGATAGTGAATCCCTAAATTCAAATTTTTCACCCTATTATGCTTTGGATAAAGCAAGATTTGTATCGTATTATTCAAAACGATCATGTTATGCTGACACTGACCGTTTTCGTATAATGACACATAAGAAAACATATATTCATCAGTTTTAGTTACTGAGAGATTTTGAAAAATATTAATTGGAAAATGGAAGTGTTTATTGCATAAACTAACACCCCGCAATTTCATTCCTGCCCACTTTATTCTTTGCAGTTTGATGAAATTTAATATGTCACGTTCATTATATAAATTATTTAGTTCTAAACTTGATTTCATGAACCGTATACTATTTTTTTGTATTCCTAAAATATACTTCTAAGGATTTTTCTTTCAAAGGTTGCCAGTATCTTTACATCTGACAAATTTGTTGCCCATATTTCACACGCATAAGTTAAAATTGACCGTATTAGACATTTGTGATGTATAATTTTTGTTTTTATTAATTTTGTTTATATATATCGTTGCAGGACATAAAAACATTTATTTGCCATTATAACTCTTTTGTAGATCTCTGTCGTAACATCATTTGTGTTGTTTAACTCAGAAACTAAATAGGTGAAGCAATTAACCACCTCAAATTTATATCCTTCCATTTCTAGATGTTAACTTACGTACCCAGTTTTTGCGCATGGCATATATTTTGTCTTATTTTCATTTACTCTAAGGGCCATCTTAAGAGCCTCTTTCTCTAGAGATAGAATGGAATGCGCTAATGCTGCGGGCGTTCTCGCGATAATGTCTATGTCTTCTGCAAAAGTCAACAGTCGAGTTGATTTGCTGAAGATATTTCCTCTGGTGACTAAAGAAAGATAGGATATAGATATTAGTATAAACAAAAGCTTGATCAGGCATAAAGTTTGGAAGAGTTTTAAAAACTTGGAAGGAATACAACCAAATATACATGAATATTGGAAATCAACACGTTCTAACTAATCCTGCAAGTTTTTACCAAATAAGATCGAAATTGGAATTATATAGCTATCTACTTTAATGTCAAATATTAATGATAAAATTAAACACAGTGTAGAAGGTTAAAAATAGATATTGAATTCGAATAGTAATTGATCCTGATGTATGGGTCTGAAATTCATGAGAGATGAGATCTGTTAACATCATAATTGCAAAATTTAAAAATATTAAAAGACAAAATAGAGTAGGATGATAATAAACTTTAAAAAGCCAACAAGAACAGTAATTAAGAATAAAACACAATTTTTTATCTCAAAAATGCAAGCGAAATTCTCTCATTTTATTTAAAACGTAGGAAGATTTTCCTTCATAGTGATGCATACCAATAATCAAATGAGAAGAAAGAAATCTAATTCTAAATTTGATATCATGATTCATTTCATGATCAGAATATTTTTTTCCATTTAAACGATTTAAAAGTTTGTAAAACCGACTAATATTTTTCAGGTTACTATACAGAAATGAAATTTCAGACCCTGTCCCAACCCAAAAAATATTATCATATTTAGTCATTGGGCATAAATGTACTGATAAAAAATACGACATTCTTAATTTAAAGTATTAATGAAGAAAGTGAAATAATAATCTAAGACTCAATCCATTTTATTGAACACTAATAATAAATGTCATTAGTCCAAAAGAAAAACAGTGATTAAGAATCCATCTCAATATTTCAACTCCACGCATGCAAACGAAATTCCCCCTTTTAATTTTAGAATGTCCACATGTGTACCAGAACAGTGATTCATCTTAATCCTCCAATCAGATGCGGGACATTCACTTTTGACCAATTGCATTGCATACTCCACTGTCTTGTTCTTTGTCGGTGAGTCCTTCAGGGGTGCAATCCCTAAGTAGCCAGTATCACTGAGTCACTTTGTCATTTGTGACTGAAATCCCATAGAGTGTGGTTGTTTCCGGCTTTCTGAGAGAAAATTAATCTAATAGAAAACACAAATTTCTCTGAGATTTCTCTGGATTGGAGTGGAAGAAAATCCTGATGGAAAACGGTAAGACTTCTATTAATGTCTATAACTTAATTTTCTATTTCATAATTTTACATCTTTTGTACTTAATTATCTTTTTTATTGATCCGTAAATACTTAAACACGTTTCAAGTCTCTAAAATCTGAAAGCTTTTTTTTAAAAATTTACCTAGTTTTTTTTTTTGTACCAAATTATACATTCTTTTATTTAAGTGTTATGTGTGTTATATTGGTCGAAGCTTACCAGTCGTTCTGTCTTAGAATATACGTATAATATTAATTGATTCTGTTTGAAACACATATACACACAAAAATATATTTGTCTAGGTCAGTTTATACTGATCGTGGATTAAACTTGTAGAATTAATTTAGTTTTGTCTCCATATGTCATATTTTTCGAAGAATTCACCATATGATAATATTTGCTTGTTAGATTATTTTGATGGATATATAACACTTTAAAGATTTTACAGCAATCACTGACTATGCTCAGATGTAATAAAATATAGCACGAATTTGCTCCAAGTTAATGCATTTGACTAAAAGAATTGAATATTGTATTCTAAAAATAAATTATTTTATTACAGGTATGGAAAACAATTTCGTAGACTTCGATTCCTGCATAGGGATGACAATATTTTCGAAAGGAGAGGAGGGCTCGTTCCCCGTGGATCAAAGCTTGACCGGAGATTTGGGAGCATTCGACGTTGCGGACACCAGCATGCGGGACTCAGACGTTTGCTGCAAAATGATGGAAGGAGTGTCGGTCGACGAAGAACTTGAAAACTGTCTGCCAAATTCCATAGAAGATAGTGTGTTAGTCGAAGAGGATAAAGGTCCATCTGCCACTCCGAAGGAAGGGGTCTGCGCAGAATCGGCAGCAACATGGCAACTCTCTTTTGCCATATTCGAAGACGACGATGACGCGTTGCAAACTTCAGGTTCGCCTTCTGAAGAACCGATCGAATCTGAAAATGACGATGGGGTTGTGGATGACCCCGAAAATCAGTCGGAAGCTGAGGATAAGAATAGTGTGGAACTTGTGGAAGAAAATTTAGATTTTTATCGTCTACTTTCTGTTGCAGAGTTTAAGCTACAATGCATATTTGAGTCCAAGAAAGCAACTTCTGAGTTAAAATCGGTATTGCTGTGGAACTTTGTAGAGTTTTTGCAAACGAAACTGAATGGTTATAATAATGATGTAATGTAAAATATTACATTATTTTCCATTAAGTTTTCAATAAACGTTCTTTTCGAAATATGACAGTGGATTAGGCCTACCGGGGATACCACTTATAAAAAAACGCACCCAATTAGGCTCTACCTCCAGGGTGGGTGTGGAATGAGCCGTTAATTAGTTTATTATGTAATTTTTTCATTTTTGAGACAAAAAGTTTTTTAATTAATATTTAAAATAATAGGTACTTAATTTTTGTTTCCGTTGATTATTAAACATTTATTTTCTCATATTTTGTATTTTAGGTTTAACGTATTGCAGTCATGCATTGTTGGCTAAATTTATTAATTTCTACACTTCATTTTGAAAAATTCACGAAATAACTGATTTAAATTAGCATCTAGAATGTCAATAAATTTTATTCGGTGACAGTAAAGACAATTTTACAGAAAAAGTAACTACTTTTTAGTGTAATATAATAAAAAAGGGAAAGAGTTAAATTTGAAATAAATTTAATTTTTTTTCCAACCACTCTACCAGAGATTACTGTTTCCACGAAATTAAATTTAGATATGCAAAGTGTTCTATAATAGTCCACAGTTTTATGCACGAAATTCTGCAAAGCCTGGATATATTCTAAATTATTCACACTTAAAATTTATTTATCTATATTTTTTAATTTATAGTATTAAAAAGATTTTAAGTCGTTTCCAAATATTTCGCTCTCTTCCTCTGTGTAGCTATTGACACCTATTCTATGGAAATTACTGTATGTTTTTTCCTTTTTAATGAAGAGAATATTTGTTTAGAAATATAAAAGCAAACAAAACAGCTTAAAATGAAGTAACAAACCATTTTGGCTTGAAAATGGAATCTCAAAAGATTGAATAAAAGTTTATCAGTTTTAGACTTTTCTCTGAAAATCACACAATTGCAAATCAATATGCAAAATATTTCAGTGATAGTTTTTGCATTTCATGTGAAACGGATTTTAGGTGGCAAGTAAGGAGATATTGACTTATCATCCATGAGAAAATGTCAGCGGAAGTGCAGAAAAAGAAAAGGATTTAGAAGCTTTTGTTATTGAAGCCTTTTTGTCCGTATTTATTCCTCAACCTGAATTACTTTTATATATTATTTGATTTAATCCTTCTTCCCTATTAAAAGGTTAGTATTGTAGAAGTTTATACTATGCATCATAATATGAGACCCTGTCCCTGCGATGTGTTACACACAACATAAAAAATGCAACAGTTGCAAATGCTTAAATAGAGTTAACACTATCTCTCAAACACTGAATTGTCTACAGATACAATAGAAAAGCCCTTGTATTTTTTAAATGACAAAAGATTTCTTTCACCCTTTTAAAGCTGGTTCTTTAAACCGCAACTTTAATTTCCCCATACTATTTAGATATCGTGATGGTTAAGTAATACTTGACTATTTTTTGTTAGATCATCTATATTTAGAATGACAAATATAATTTAAATATGTTTTATATTAGTAGCTTAATCAGAACTGGTCAATATACACAATAATTTTTAAATGATTTGATATAGTCTTTAATAGTTTAAAAACTTAATAAATTAATAAACCAAAATCATTATTACTTGCTGTATTACTTTACATTTTAATATCCTATAATAGTGAGTGGCTAATTTAGTGGTGATGTACATGACTTTGCAAAAAGTAACAGAAACAAAATAATTACTCATTAATATGTAATGTTTGTTTAGTATGTTTAAAAAGTAAAATAGGGGAGATTTACATGTGATTGCAGAAAAAGGTGTCTACCTGAAAATTAATCTTAGTCCTTATGGTAAACATTCTCGGAAAATTTAGAATATTTGCAATATTGCTAAGCTATAATAACTTGCTAGCCAAGCCATAAGTAAAGAAAATTAATGAACTAAAATTCTTCTCAAAGACTTATGTAGCAATTAGTATTCAAATATACATTAGTTTGTATTCTTATTTAATCTTCACTAACCAGAAATTGATAGTGAATCCCTAAATTCAAATTTTTCACCCTATTATGCTTTGGATAAAGCAAGATTTGTATCGTATTATTCAAAACGATCATGTTATGCTGACACTGACCGTTTTCGTATAATGACACATAAGAAAACATATATTCATCAGTTTTAGTTACTGAGAGATTTTGAAAAATATTAATTGGAAAATGGAAGTGTTTATTGCATAAACTAACACCCCGCAATTTCATTCCTGCCCACTTTATTCTTTGCAGTTTGATGAAATTTAATATGTCACGTTCATTATATAAATTATTTAGTTCTAAACTTGATTTCATGAACCGTATACTATTTTTTTGTATTCCTAAAATATACTTCTAAGGATTTTTCTTTCAAAGGTTGCCAGTATCTTTACATCTGACAAATTTGTTGCCCATATTTCACACGCATAAGTTAAAATTGACCGTATTAGACATTTGTGATGTATAATTTTTGTTTTTATTAATTTTGTTTATATATATCGTTGCAGGACATAAAAACATTTATTTGCCATTATAACTCTTTTGTAGATCTCTGTCGTAACATCATTTGTGTTTTTTAACTCAGAAACTAAATAGGTGAAGCAATTAACCACCTCAAATTTTTATCCTTTCATTTCTAGATGTTAACTTACGTACCCAGTTTTTGCGCATGGCATATATTTTGTCTTATTTTCATTTATTCTAAGGGCCATCTTAAGAGCCTCTTTCTTTAGAGATAGAATGGAATGCGCTAATGCTGCGGGCGTTCTCGCGATAATGTCTATGTCTTCTGCAAAAGTCAACAGTCGAGTTGATTTGCTGAAGATATTTTCTCTGGTGACTAAAGAAAGATAGGATATAGATATTAGTATAGTTTGGTTTGGTTTGGTTTGGAGTGCTACTATACTGCAACACGTCAACTAATCCTAAGTTACCGATTCGAAGAACATCCAATGTCATTATGAAAAATAGAAGGAGATAAAAAGGATATAGATATTAGTATAAACAAAAGCTTGATCAGGCATAAAGTTTGGAAGAGTTTTAAAAACTTGGAAGGAATACAACCAAATATACATGAATATTGGAAATCAACACGTTCTAACTAATCCTGCAAGTTTTTACAAATAAGATCGAAATTGGAATTATATAGCTATCTACTTTATGTCAAATATTAATGATAAAATTAAACACATTTAGAAGGTTAAAAATAGATATTGAATTTGAATAGTAATTGATCCTGATGTATGGGTCTGAAATTCATGAGAGATGAGATCTGTTAACATCATAATTGCAAAATTAAAAAATATTAAAAGACAAAATAGAGTAGGATGATAATAAACTTTAAAAAGCCAACAAGAACAGTAATTAAGAATAAAACACAATTTTTTATCTCAAAAATGCAAGCGAAATTCTCTCATTTTAATTTAAAACGTAGGAAGATTTTCCTTCATAGTGATGCATACCAATAATCAAATGAGACGAAAGAAATCTAATTCTAAATTTGACATCATGATTCATTTCAATGATCAGAATATTTTTTCCATTTAAACGATTTAAAAGTTTGTAAAACCGACTAATATTTTTTAGGTTACTATACAGAAATGAAATTTCAGACCCTGTCCCAACCCAAAAACTATTATCATATTTAGTCATTGGGCATAAATGTACTGATAAAAAATACGACCTTCTTAATTTAAAGTATTAATGAAGAAAGTGAAATAATAATTCTAAGACTCAATCCTTTTATTGAACACTAATAATAAATGTCATTAGTCCAAAAGAAAAACAGTGATTTAAGAATCCATCTCAATTTTTCAACTCCACGCATGCAAACGATTTTTTAATTTTAGAATGTCCACATGTGTACCAGAACAGTGATTCATCTTAATCCTCCAATCAGATGCGGGACATTCACTTTTGACACAATTGCATATATACTCCACTGGTCTTGTATCTTTGTCTGAGTCCTTTAGATGCAATCCTTAAGTAGCCAGTATCACTGAGTCACTTTGTCATTTGTGACTGAAATCCCATAGAGTGTGGTTGTTTCCTGCTTTCTGAGAGAAAATTAATCTAATAGAAAACACAAATTTCTCTGAGATTTCTCTGGATTGGAGTGGAAGAAAAATCCTGATGGGAAACGGTAAGACTTCTATTAATGTCTATAACTTAATTTTCTATTTCATAATTTCACATATTTTGTACTTAATTATCTTTTTTATTGATCCGTAAAAACTTAAACACGTTTCAAGTCTCTAAAATCTGAAAGCGTTTTTTTTTTAAAAATTTACCTAGTCTTTTTTTGTACCAAATTATACGTTCTTTTATTTAAGTGTTATGTGTGTTATATTGGTCGAAGCTTACCAATCGTTCTGTTTTAGAATATACGTATAATATTTATTGATTCTGTTTGAAACACATATACACACAAAAATATATTTGTCTAGGTCAGTTTATACTGATCGTGGATTAAACTTGTAGAATTTATTTAGTTTTGTCTCCATATGTCACATTTTTCGAAGAATTCACCATATGATAATATTTGCTTGTTAGATTATTTTGATGGATATATAACACTTTAATGATTTTACAGCAATCACTGACTATGCTCAGATGTAATAAAATATAGCACGAATTTGCTCCAAGTTAATGAATTTGAATAACAGAATTGAATATTTTACTCTAAAAATAAATTATTTTATTTCAGGTATGGAAAACAATTTCGTAGACTTCGATTCCTGCAAAGGGATGACAAAATTTTCGAAAGGAGAGGAGAGCTCGTTCCCCGTGGATCAAAGCTTGACCGGAGATTTGGGAGCATTCGACGTTGCGGACACCAGCATGCGGGACTCAGACGTTTGCTTCAAAATGATGGAAGGAGTGTTGGTCGGCGAAGAACTTGAAAACTCTCTGCCAAATTCCATAGAAGATAGTGTGTTAGTCGAAGAAGATAACGGTCCATCTCCCACTCCGAAGGAAGGGGTCTGCGGAGAATCGGCAGCAACATGGCAACTCTCTTTTTCCATATTCGAAGACGACGATGACGCGTTGCAAACTTCAAGTTCGCCTTCTGAAAAACCGTTCGAATCTGAAAATGACGATGGGGTTGTGGATGACCCCGAAAATCAGTCGGAAACTGAGGATAAGTATAGTGTGGAAGAAAATTTAGATTTTTATCGTCTACATTCATAATAGAAATGCAGCACGTAAATTTTATCAATATCTTCGTACCCCTTCATCCAGGCAAGAGTACTTTGTTCTCAAGCGGACTGTCAGAGAAAAGATTCAAATTTATAGACAGAAACAATGGTCAGATTTCATAAGTAACCTTACTACCGAGGACAATTCTTTATGGAAATTTCAGAAGCGTCTGAGGGGTAATGGTTATAACAGCATACCTCCAATCCATGGATTAAATGGTGTAGCATTCGATCCGGCTGGTAAAGCAGAAGCGATCGCGGAAGTTTATGAAACTCAATTTGCGCCTAATGAGGATTTAGAAGACGAGGATCACGACCGCCAGGTTATTAGTTCAGTAAATAATTTTCTTAGTAATCCTCCAAGTAATGATTTAACTCCGGCTACTATCGCAGAAGTTGCTTTAATTATTAAAAATCTTAAAAATAATAAATCTCCTGGAATAGAGGAAATCTCAAATAGATGTATTAAAAACCTACCTCCTAATATATTAATTTATTTAACGGCAATAATTAACTATACGATGAAATTTAAATATTTTCCAAATGCCTGGAAAACTGCAATAGTGTGTCCTATACCCAAATCTAAACCTAATCTAACTTTTCCTAATAGTTATCGCCCAATTAGTCTATTGAGTTGCCTCAGTAAAGTTGCCGAGCGAGTGATATATAACCGCCTCCTATTCTTCCTGCAGGGAAATAATGTGCTAATTCCGGAGCAATTTGGTTTTCGTAGCCAGCACAACACCTCTCATCAGTTGCTTCGTGTTGTGGAACTCGCTAGCGAGGGATTACAATCACGTAAGCCAACTGGTGCACTCTTCTTAGACATCGCAAAGGCATTCGACCGCATCTCGCAGGTAGGCCTCATTTACAAACTAATCCAGCTCAAAATGCCTGATGCTTTAATACATTTCTTACACAATTACCTTTGTGATCGTCATTTCATCGTCCGCATACAAAACACTTTCTCCACTTTAAAATCAATAACAGCAGGTGTTCAACAAGGCTCCATCTTAGGTCCCACCCTGTTTAATATTTATATTAATGATATTCCTAGAAATGATTATACTTCTCTAGCCTTGTATGCGGATGACACGGCTATAATTGCTTCAGCCCCACACGTAAACTCTGTTGCTAGTTACATTCAGTCACACCTGGACACTCTGGAAGATTGGTTTATTAAATGGAAAATTAAAGTAAACCCCTCTAAATGTAATGCTATTTATTTTACTCGTACTTACAAAACTCCCCCTAGATTATATCTACTCGACGAGGCAATTAACTGGGAAAACTCTGTAAAATATTTAGGGGTAATATTAGATAAAAAACTAACCTGGCGTCCTCACATAACGGAAGTCAAAAATAAAATGATAGGAAAATTAGAAAATTTAAAAATGCTTCTTAATAGTAAACACTTAAGTAATAAAAATAAAATTCTTTTATATAAAACAATAGTTCTTCCTACCGCTCTTTACGCAGCTCCGGTCTGGTCGTTTGCCGCGAAGTCTAATATGAATTTAATTGAAAAAGTACAAAATAAATTTATGAGGCGTGTTAGAGGCGCACATCGATATTTATCCAATGAAGTAATAAGACGTGATTTTAATATGTTAACGTTCAAACAGTGTTGTATTAAGTCATCCCAAAATTTTTACAATAGCCTCAATAGTATTCCAAATGAAATAATAGCCGAACTTCCGGATTACGATCACAATAGCCCTTCCAAGAAACGCAGGCCTCGCGCCGCACTGATCTCCTGACAATAGATAATCTACCTTAATCTTTTCCTCTCTGTGCTTATTACTTCATCCCCTTCCCTTTTATGTTGTAATGTAAATGTGATGTGTTGTGATGTGGAAAAAATATATATATATATATATATATATATATATATATATATATATAAAATAATAAAAATGAAAATAAAAATTATAAAATAATAAAAATAAATAAAAATATTTATGTGTATTTTTTATTATGGAGTAGAAATTGTACCTAACTGTGTTTGATGTTATTAATTAGATCGTAAGACTCCATCTAGTGTAAAACCTAAAAGTGCCTACTAATTATCCATTTTCTTTCAGGGTATTAATACTTTCTGTTTAAGTATTTTTCAGGTTCAGGACCACAACCACCAGCCCTTACGATTTCTCTTACACACCTTTTAATGACCGGCATCTAAATTACTCCTTCCTAAATTTAAAATTGTATTTTTTCTTAACAGATCTCACCTCGCTTACTTGCTACCTTTAGATCGGGGATAAGGCCTTCTGGCTAAGGAGCCCCATAACCGCCCGTAATTATCGGGGAGGCCCAAAGGGATGAAAAATTTTCGAAAGGAGAGGAGAGCTCGTTCCCCGTGAATCAAAGCTTGACCGGAGATTTGGGTGCATTCAACGTTGAGGACACCAGCATGCGAGACTCAGACGTTTGCTGCAAAATGTTGGAAAGAGTATCGGTCGACGAAGAACTTGAAAACTGTCTGCCGAATTCCATAGAAGATAGTGTGTTAGTCGAAGAAGATAACGGTCCATCTCCCACTCCGAAGGAAGGGGTCTGCGCAGAATCGGCAGCAACATGGCAACTCTCTTTTGCCATATTCGAAGACGACGATGACGCGTTGCAAACTTCAGGTTCGCCTTCTGAAGAACCGATCGAATCTGAAAATGACGATGGGGTTGTGGATGACCCCGAAAATCAGTCGGAAGCTGGGGATAAGAATAGTTTGGAAGAAAATTTAGATTTTTACCGTCTACTTTCTGTTGCAGAGTTTAAGCTACAATGCATATTGGAGTCCAAGAAAGCAATTTCTGAGTTAAAATCGGTATTGCTGTGGAACTTTGTGGAGTTTTTGGAAATGAAACTGAAGAGTCATGATAATGGTTTATTGTAAAATATTAGTTTATTTTCCATTTTTATGTTTTCAATAAATGTTCTTTTCGAAATATGACAGTGGATTAGGCCTACTGGGGATACCACTCATAAAAAAAAAACGCACCCAATTAGGCTCTACCTCCAGGGTGGGTGTGGAATGAGCCGTTAATTAGTTTATTATGTAATTTTTTTCGTTTTTGAGAGAAAATGTCTTAACCAATATTTAAAATAATAGGTACTTAATTTTTGTTTCTGTTGATTATTAAACATTTATTTTCTCATATTTTGTATCTTAAGATTTACATATATTTATAAAATGAGAATTATCTTTAAGTATTTTAAAAGGATATCGAAATTGTTTAATTTATATTCAATAATAAATTCTACTTTATACTAATATTATAATCTTATAAAATATAAAGTTTTTGTTTACTGATTTTTAACGAATTTTGAAAATGTAATTACCCACAACATAAAATTAAAGTATTACTCACAAGATAAAAAGGGCATCAGTTACAAATGCTGAAATTGGCTTAATATTATCTTTCAAACTCTCATCGTCTAAAGATACAAGAAAAAACTTGTATTTAAATAAACGACATAAATATTCCTTCATTCACTTAGGCCGGTTCTTAAACCGCAACTTTTATTTGGACATCTTTTTATATATCCTGATGATTATTTTATGTTTGAACCGTTTTTTTTATATATTCTATGTTTACAGTGATAAATATAAATTAAATGTTTTGTATTAGTAAAATAAACAGAACTGTTGTATATAAAGTATATTTATTTAGTGATTTAAACGGGTCTTTAATTAATAAACCCAAATTATTATTATTTGCTGTGACATTTTGCATTTGGATATCAAATAGTGATAGGTGATTTTAATAGGGATGTATATGAATTTGCAAAAAGTAACAGAAACAAAATAATTACTCATTAATATGTGATGTTTGTTTAGTATTTTTATATCCGTGAAATCGGGGAGATTTCCATTTATGTAATTGCAGATAAAATGTATGTATGTAAATTATTTTAAAGAAGAAATACTTTGATATTTTACCTAGATTTTCTTTTCTTGAAATGTTTGTGAAATAATTTTAAAGTGGTTTTCTCAGACAAACGAGCAAATATTTAAAATTTCCATTAATATTCAAACGTATTATTGCTTTTGCTCCCTTTATATAACTTTTGGGGACCTGGTGTAGAAAAACCTGGTTTAGTTAAATGGTTCTTGATTTTCCTTCTTTTTTATAACTTAGAGTCGAGCATGATGTTTGGGATTTTTGTGTTCTCTAACGACTAATATCTTTCTAAAAAAGGAATTTTCTTTCTTTTTTAATTTTTTATAAGGGTTTAAATATATATTAAACGAAGCGTTAATTTCAATTTTCACTTAATACTTTGTTCATAGATATACTTTAAAGCAAAATTATGATTGCTAAAAGTGTTTAAATTTTAAGAAAAGTTAGGAAAATAAATTATAAAATACACAATATACATTTTTTAAATAAAATGAGGGGGGAGGCATTATAAAATATACAGAATTGATGTGTAAAAGAAAACGGGTGTGGCACAAATTTCAACTGTGAAACTCAAAACGATCTGATATTGTTTTCAATACATGGATTCAAAACATACTTATGACAATATATCTATGGAGAATTAGTTAAACCTGGAAGATAATATATTAATTATATTCCAGATATTCAGTATTAATTATTTAAGAATTTGTTTTAATGAAAATACTAATCCGCATTATTTAAAACATAAAATGCCGAATTTTATTTATAAAATTGCTTTTCTACCTGAAAGTAACTCTTAATCTTTATTGTAAACATTCTCGGAAAAATCAAAACACTTGCAACTTTGCTAAGCAATAATAACTAGCTAACCAAGTCATTAGTAAAGAGAATTCGAGAACTAACATTCTACTGAAAGAATTCTGTAGCAGTTAGTATTCAAACATACATTACATTATATTCTTATTTAATCTTCACTAATCAGAAATTGACAGTCATGCCCTAAATCCAAATTTTTTCGTCCTATAATACTTTGGATAAAACAAGATTTATATTGTATTATACAACACAATTATGTTCTATTGACACTGACCGTTTTCTTATAATGACTCGTAAGAAAACATATATTCATCAGTTTTAGTTACTGTGAAATTAAAAAAAAATATTAATTGGATAATGGAAGTGTTTATTGCATAAACGAACACCCCAACCTTTCATTACTCAGATGTGTACACGTTTATCTATATTAATATCTCCCAATTACCTTCGAAATTTTCTCTTAATCAAAGATTATATCTTTCAAATGGCATTTTTTCTACACAAGTGTATAAAGATGAAAAAAATAATAAATAACATTTAGTCATTAAAATAGGTATATTGTACTTTTTCTCTGTTTTTTTACAAGTTTTTATGAGTTGCACTCTATAACTAAAGAAAAAAAAGACAAGATATTTTTTTAAATAATGGCTTGTTCAGGCATAAAATGTAAAAGAATTTTAATCACTCGGAAGGATTACCCCCAAATCTACATGCATATTTTAAATAAAAACAAAAAAACAAATCCTGCAAGTCTTCTCTACAATTGATCGAAAGTGGAAATACTTAGCTATATACTTCAACGTCTAATAATAATAATAAAATTAATCTTAGTTTAGAAAACGAAAAAATAAATATATAATTAGGAAAGAAATTGATCCTGATGTATGAGTCTGAAATTCATGAGAGAACATCATAAATAGAAAATTAAAAAAAATAAAATAACAGGAGAAAATATTAAATAACAAAATAGAGTACGATGATAATAAACTTAAAAACGTCTACAAGAACAGTAATTAAAAATAAAACACAATTATTTAAACCTAAATTTGATAATCAGAACATTTTTTTCATTTAAAGGATTTCAAAAATTTGCAAAATATGCTAATATTTTTAAGGTTACTATACAAATATCAAATTTCAGAAACCCCATCAAAAAAACTATTCTCATATTTAGTCATTGAGATTAAGTATAATGATAATAAATACTACAATCTTAATATGCAATAACATATCCTAAATTGAAAGAGACCGTAGATCTAACAACAAATAAAAACTTTCAAGTAAATTTAAACTACGTTTAAACATCAAGACTTCACACTGAATGCTGAGCACAAATCAACTAAAAACAATAAATAAATACAACTTTAATATATCCCACACACCGTTGAAATTACTTTGTAGGCACTGAATGAAGAGGATGATAAATAAATAAAATAACAAAGTAGAGAGTCAATACCACAAAATATTATTTCCTTGAAACTGAATTTAAAATAATTAGAATGTTCCGAACAATAAAGTAAAGCGATTTATTTTACAAATCCTGGACATACTTTTCAGTATTTCAATATACAAACAATTTTTCATCATTTATTCATTATGTGAGAAAGATTGAACTATGTTTATGAATATTTCGAACGCGTTCTATGAGTAGATATTACCACATATTCTTGGAGTTTCTTTTTTGTTCTTTTATTTTTAAGGAAGAAAATTCTTCTATAGAAATATAATCTCAAACAGCACACGATGAAATTACTAAAACTTGTCACCTTATGCTAGGCATCTCAAACACTTGAATAAAATATTATCCCTCTTAGACTTTTTCAGAAAGCTTCAATTAATGTTTATCTTGTAAAATATTTCTTGGACAGTTTTAACGCATGTACTTAAAGTGTATTTGAAAAGGCAGATAAGAAAAAGTTGACATATTGCGGATTAGAGAATTTCACTTAGTAAAAGAAATCTAAAAATTATAAATAATATAAAGGAATACATTTCCTTTTGTTATTGAATCTTTGTTGATCGTCTTTTTTCCAATGTCCTGAATTACTTTCCAGAATTTGTTGCACGTGCCGTGGCTATTCACTTTAAAGAGATTTCTATTTTGAATGTTGGTAATACACATCATAATGTGGAAACCCTATACCTGAGAAGAGTCACACAAAACATAAAAATGGCAACACTTGAAAATGTCAATTAGGATTAGTATTACCTTTACAACTGCCTGTGTCCAATCGTACCAGACAGATGCTTTTGTAGTTTTTCTAAAGATATCCATCTGCTTTCATTATTTTGGGACTACAGTTTTATAAATTAAATTCAATGTATTAAATGTCACAATGGATATTTTATATCTGAACTATTTTTGTTACATATTTTATTTTCAGATTGTTAAATATAAATTAATTTTGCTCTATATTAAAAATGTTTTCAGAACTGTCAATATAAATAACTTTACTATTTTAGTGGAAGTCCTCAAATGAGATTCAAGAATTTTCCCTGTGCATCTTTTTTAGGGATTCATTTTACTATTAGAATATTGATTTCAACTCACTACTATATATTTTAAAATTTCCATTCCCCAAATAATTTGAAGATCTCAAAATTCATTCTCACATTTTTTCGTTGATATAAAATGTAATCACAAGTAGTACAACCTTATGAATGTCATAAATTATACTATACCGTAAATTTAACAAAAAATATAAAACTTAAATAAATATAACGTAATTTTAAGCATCAAGTTACCAGACTGAAAGCAGAGCATGAATACGGCTAAAAAAATAATATATTAATGTACAACACACACCGGCAAAAATAATTATTCGTGAAAATGAATTTTAAATATTGAAATTATTTTGAAATATTTTATTGGATTTTTTGCGAATTATTTCCTATTAATTCACTTTTGCTTAACTTAATTCATCAATATTCGCTATCCTTAAAATATTAATAATCTTAATACCTCTCTCCCAAATATTTAGATGCATAATGGAATTAAAAATATTATATTCTATCCATTCAATTGGTCTTACGTGTAATATTTAATATAAATTATAATATAGATCGAAAAGTAAGATTAAGATTGATTTGGAAAAGAAATTTCGATCGTATTGATTGTATCAGAATTTACTGAACGATGAGGTATAGTAAGTTTATAACTAGAAAACTTAATGTTAAAACCTCAAAAAACAACATAAAAGAGAAAATTTCTAAATAGACAAAATGCAGTACAATAATAATTAAATATATAAAAACTATTTAGAAACGGAAATTGAAAATTAAACATATATTTATAACTCAAACTATGTAAAAAAAGTCTTTCTTCAATTTCGAATAAATGAAAATTTTTCTGCACCAGGATTCCCTGAAGTCCTCATAGTTTCAAGAATTCCCCTTCTATTTCTTTTTTTAGAGATTCATTAAAGATTAAAATATTTATTTCCTTTAAAGAATTTTAAATATATGTTAAACACACCACTGTACTTTCTTTAAGGGTTCCATGCCCTAAATATGTTAAAGATCTGAACATTCATTCTCACATATTCTCGTTGAGTTTAAATATAATGATAACTAATACAACAATCTTAATGTCATAAAGTATCTTAAATTATATTATACCATAGATCTCACAACAAATATAAATTTTTAAATAAATATAAGCTAAATTTTAGAATCAAGTTACCAGACAGATTGTAGAGTATTATTCTGTAAACGATAAATATATATTAATGTACAACACACACCTGCAAAAATATATTTTTGTGGAAATGAATTTAAATTATTGAAATGATATTTGTTGTTAGATGGCCGTTCATCTAACAACAAATTTAATTTTTTAATTAAATATAACCTCAATTTTATCATCCAGTTACGAGACAGATTGTAGAGTATCATTCGCTGAAAGATAAATAATATATTAATGTACAACACACAACCGGAAAAAATACATTTTCGTGAAAATGAATTTAAATTATTTTGAAATAAATGATTGGAATTTTTGTTAAATATTTATTATTATTTCTTTTTTGCATATATTTAATCTTTAATAATCGCTTTCTTTAAAATAATCATAATTTAAATCCATTAGTAAGATTCCGCGAAAAAATTGAAAATGGTGTACATGATTTAAGTATAGTAATTGACACTCTTGCTGTGGTAAATCTAATCAACCACTTCTGATTTTCAATCTAAAAAATGTTTGTATAGAAATATATGAGGCGGCAAAACAGTACAGTTTAATTACATTCCATTTTACATTAAAGAAATTTTAAAATATTTCATGGACATTCTTAACAGATTCACTTTAAATAATTTTGTGGAAGAGATAAGTGTAGATTGACATGTATGCGAGGGAGGAAATGTAGGTGGATATGAATATAACCGTAGGTACTCCTGATCATTTGGGTATTGGAAATGTATAGATAATCAAACACCTTTTCCTATGGACTGATTTACATCGAATTCCATACACGATCCCAGAAAACCCCTTCCCCATATATCAATTATAGGACTGTCAAAGTATACACCATATATCATAATATGAAATCCCTGTTTCAAGAGTTACATAAAAAGTAAAAAATACCAATTTTACAAATTTTAATTTTATTTAACACTTTCAATGTTGATCTGTACAGAAACTTCTTGTTGTTAAAACAGTTTAAAGTAGTCCTAAATCTTTCGATCAGTCAAATAAAATTATCATAATGTATTTAGTCAAGACTTTAAGGTCATAAAAATGACTGGAGTTATACAGTGTTAGATATAGCTGTCAATGTAACAAAGTGAAAGAAAAATAAATTGTCCTTAATATACTACGCTGAAATTTTCTGTTTTTCGAAATAAAGAAAGAGAAAATTTTAATCTATTAGTTTACAACGAAATTATGTAAAGGAAATACAGTATCTTGCTACTTTGAAGAAAATGTTTTTTCATTCCCCAGAAATTAGAACCAGTAACTTTATAACTTAAAAATTTTAAGAATCAATGAAGAATTTAATAATTTGTTGGCATAAAAAAATCCAGTATATTAATAATAATGAATTTGTAAGAAATTGATATTGAGAGTTTGTAAAATAAAACAAAAAACAATATTACATATTTTTATATGCAGATATAGAGATTTTATATAGAGAAAATAATTGGTCGCTAGTATATTATCGTCGAAATTCCCCCTTTTAATTTTTGAACATCCACAGTTTACCTAAACAGTGATTCATCTTAATCCTCCAATCAGATGCGAGGCATTCACTTTTGACCAATTGCATTGCATACTCCACTGTCTTGTTCTTTGTCGGTGAGTCCTTCAGGGGTACAATCCCTAAGCGGCCAGTATCACTGAGCCAGTTTGTCATTTGTGACTGAGATCCCATATAGTGTGGTTGCTTCCTGCTTTCTGAGATAAAATTAATCTCTAATAGAAAACACAAATTTCTCTGAAATTTCTCTAGATTGGAGTGGAAGAAAATCCTGATGGGAAAAGGTAAGAAATGTATTAATTTCTATAACTTTATTTTCTGTTTCATAACTTTACATATGTTGTACTTAATTATATTTTTTATTTATCCGTAAACTTAAACACGTTTCAAGTCTCTAAATTCTGAAAGCGCTTTTTAAAAAAATTACGTAGTATTATTTGGTACAAAATTATACATTCTTTTATTTAAGTGTTATGTGTGTTATATTCATCGAAGATTACCAATCGTCCTGTCTTAGAATATAGGAATAATATTTAGTGATTCTTTTTGAAACACACACACAAATATATTTTTCTAGGTCAGTTTATACTGATCGCGGATTAAACTTGTAGAATTTATGTAGTTGTGTTGCCATATGTCATATTTTTCGAAGAATTCACCATATGATAATATTTGCTTGTAAGATTATTTTGATGGATTTATAACACTTTAAAGATTTTATAGCAATCACTGACTAAGCTCATATGTAATAAAATATAGCAAGAATTTGCTCTAAATTAATGAATTTGACTAAAACAATTAAACATTGTATTCTAAATATAAATTATTTTATTACAGGTATGGAAAACAATTTCGCAGACATCGATTCCTCCAAAGGGATGACAAAATTTTCGAGTGGAGAGGAGAACTCGTTCTCCGTGGATCAAAGCTTGACCATAGATTTGGGTGCATTCAACGTTGTGGAAACCAGCATGCGGGACTCAGACGTTTGCTGCAAAATGCTGGAAGGAGTATCGGTCGACGAAAAACTTGTAAACTGTCTGCCGAATTCCATAGGAGATAGTGTGTTAGTCGAAGAAGATAACGGTGCGTCTGCCACTCCGAAGGAAGGGGTCTGCGCAGAATCGGCAGCAACTTGGAAACTCTCTTTTGCCATATCCGAAGACGACGATGACGCGTTGCAAAATTCAGGTTCGCCTTCTGAAGAACCGTTGGAATCTGAAAATGACGATGGGGTTGTGGATGACCCCGAAAATCAGTCGGAAGCTGAGGCTAAGAATAGTGTGGAAGAAAATTTAGATTTTTATCGTCTACTTTCTGTTGCAGAGTTTAAGCTACAATGCATATTGGAGTCCAAGAAAGCAACTTCTGAGTTAAAATCGGTATTGCTGTGGAACTTTGTGGAGTTTTTACAAATAAAACTGAATAGTTATAATAATGGTGTAATGTAAAATATTACATTATTTTCCATTTTTAAGTTTTCAATAAACGTTCTTTTCGAAATATGACAGTGGATTAGGCCTACCGGGGATACCACTTATAAAAAAAACGCACCCAATTAGGCTCTACCTCCAGGGTGGGTGTGGAATGAGCCGTTAATTAGTTTATTATGTAATTTTTTTCGTTTTTGAGAGAAAATGTTTTAACTAATATTTAAAATAATATGTACTTGTTTCTCTTGTTTATTAAACATTTTTCTTCTCATATTTTGTATCTTAGGTTTTACGTATATATTTATAAAATGTGAATTATCTTTAAGTCTTTTAATAGGATATCGAAATCGTTTAATTTATATTCAATAATAAATTCCACTATATACTAATATTATAATGTAATAAAATATAGTGTTTTTTCGTTATCTTTTGTGTATTATTATAAGATTCCAAAAAAGGATGAGTGCATTTTTATTGTATACCAAAATAATATAATTTAAATGCAATTAATTTACTTCCAGTATTCAGAAATCTTTTAATCCTAGTAGTTAAAATTTTTACGGATTTAAAGTCGATTAACGATAAGTTTTTAAAATCCATTCTCGAACAGTATGTTTAAAAGTTAATTATAAAACTTTAATTGCACTTTACAATAAATTATTTCTTTCAGAGAGTATGTTGAAGATTAAATATGTTTTACTGATTTTTAACAAATTTTGAAATTGTAATTACTCACACCATAAAATTAAAGTATTACTCACAACATAAAAAGGGCATCAGTTACAAATGCTGAAATAGGCTTTATATTATCTTTCAAATTCTCATCGTCTAAAGCTACAAGAAAAAACTCCTTGTATTTAAATAAACGACATAAATATTCCTTCACTCACTTAGGCCGGTTCTTAAACCGCAACTTTTATTTGGACTTCTTTTTATATATCCTGATGATTATTTTATCTTTGAACCGTTTTTGTTAGATATTCTATGTTTACAGTGATAAATATAAATTAAAAGTTTTATATTAGTAATATAAACAGAACTGGTGTATATAAAGTATTTTTTTTAGTGATTTGAACAGGTCTTTAGTTAATAAACCCAAATTATTATTATTTGCTGTCACATTTTGCTTTTGGATATCAGATAATAGTGAGAGGTGATTTCAATGGTGATGTACATTAATTTATGAAAAGTTACAGAAACCAAATAATTACTCATTAATATTTAATATTTGTTCAGTATTTTTATATCCGTGAAATCGTAGAGATTTCCATTTATGTAATTGCAGATAAGGTGTATGTATGTAAATTATTTTAAAGAAGAAATACTTTGATATTTTACCTAGATTTTTTTTCTTTAAATGTTTGTGAAATAATTTTAAAGTGAAATAATTTTCTCAGACCAAATGAGCAAATATTTTAAATTTCCATTAATATTCAAAAATTATTATTGCTTTTGCTCCCTTTATATGACTTGTGGGGACCTAGTGTAGATAAACCTGGTTTAGTTAAATGGTTCTTGATTTTCCTTGTTTTTTATATCTTAGAGTCGAGCATGATGTTTGTGATTTTTGTGTTCTCTAACGGCTAATATCTTTCTAAAAAAGGATTTTTCTTTCCTTTTTAAATTTTTATAAGGGTTTAAATACATATTAAGCGAAGCGTTAATTTCAATTTTCACTTAATAATTTATTCATAGATATACTGTAAAGCAAAATAATGATTGCTAAAAGTGTTTAAATTTAAAAAAAGTTAGGTAAAGTACATTTTAAAATATACAATACACGTTTTTTTTTAAATGAGGGGGGAGGCATTATAAAATATACAGAATTGATGCGTAAAAGAAAACTGGTGAGGCACACATTTCGACTCTGAAACTCAAAAGGATCTGATATTGTTTTCAATAAATGGATTCATAACATACCTATGACAATATATCTATGGAGAATTAGTTAAACCTGGAAGATAATATATTAATTATATTCGAGATATTCACTATTAATTATTTTAGAATTTGTTTTAATGAAAATACTAATCCGCATTATTTAAAACATAAAGTTTCGAATTTTATTTATAAAATTGCGTTTCTACCTGAAAGTAAATCTTAATCCTTATTGTAAACATTCTCGGAAAAATCAAAATACTTGCATCTTTGCTAAGCCATAATAACTAGCTAACCAAGCCATTAGTAAAGAGAATTCAAGAACTAAAATTCTACTCAAAGAATTCTGTAGCACTTAGTATTCAAACATACATTACATTATATTCTTATTTAATCTTCACTAATCAGAAATTGACAGTCAAGCCCTAAATCCAAATTTTTTCGTCCTATAATACTTTGGATAAAACAAGATTTATATCGCATTATACAACATAATTATGTTTTATTGACACTGATCGTTTTCGTATAATGACTCGTACAAAAACATATAATCATCAGTTTTAGTTACTGTGAAATTAAAAAAAATATTAATTGGATAATGGAAGTGTTTATTGCATAATCTAACACCCCAACCTTTAATTACTCAGATGTGTACACGTTTATCTATATTAATATCTCCCTATTACCTTCCATATTTTCTCTCAATCAAAGCTAAAATCTTTCAAATGGCATTTTTTCTAAACAAATGTATTGAGATGAAAAAAAGAATAAATAATATTTAGTCATTAAAATAGGTATACTGTACTTTTTCTCTGTTTTTTTTTACAAGTTTTTATGAGTTGCACTCTATAACTAAAGAAAAAAAGACAAGGTAGTATTTTAAAATAAAGCTTGTTCAGGCATAAAATGTAAAAGACTTTTAATCACTCGGATGGAATACACCCAAATCTACATGCATATTGGAAATAAAAACAAAAAAAAAAACAAATCCTGCAAGTCTTCTCTACAATTGATCGAAAGTGGAATTACTTAGCTATATACTTCAACGTCTAACATTTAAGTTAAAATTAATCACAGTGTAGAAAACGAAAAAATTAATATGTAATTAGGAAAGAAATTGATCCTGATGTATGAGTCTGAAATTCATGAGAGATGAGACCTGTTAACATCATAATTAGAAAATTAAAAAATTAAAATAAAATTGGAAAAATATTAAATAACAAAATAGAGTACGATGATAATAAACTTTAAAAAGTCTACAAGAACAGTAATTAAGAATGAAACACAATTAATTAACTCAAAAGTATAGCAAAAATCTATCATTTTATTTCAAATGTAGGAACATTTTCATTTACTGTGATTCATACCAATTACCAAATGTGATGAAAGAAAACTAATTCTAAATTTGATGATCAGAAAATTTTTTTGATTTAAAGGATTTCAAAAATTTGTAAAACATTCTAATGAATTTTTAGGTTACTACAGGAATATCAAATTTTAGACCCATCCCCCCCAAAAAAATCGATTCTCATATTTAGTCATTGAGATTAAGTGTACTGATGATAAATACTACTATCTTAATATGCAATAACATATCTTAAATTGAACGTGACCGTAGATGTAACAGCAAATAAAAACTTTCAAGTAAATGTAACCTACGTTTCAATATGAAGTCTTCAGACTGAATGCTGAGCACAAATCAACTAAAATTAATAAATAAATACAACTTTAATATATCCCACACACCGTTGAAATTACTTTGCAGGCAAAGAATGAAGAGGATGATAAATAAATAAAATAACAAAGTAGACAGTCAATACCACAAAATATTATTTCCTTGAAACTGAATTTAAAATAATTAGAATGTTCCGAACAATAAAGTAAAGCGAAGAATTTTACAAATTCTGGACATACTTTTCAGTAATTCAATATACAATTAATTTTCCATCATTTATTTATTATGGGAGCAAGATTTAACTATGTGTATGAATATTTCCAACCCGTTCTATGAGTAGATATTATCAAATATTTCGGAATTTCTTTTTTCTTCTTTTGTTTTTAAGGAAGAGAATTTTGCCGCATAAAGAAATTTAGCCAAGGAGCTAAGTGGCCGAATGGTCAAAGCACGCGATCCAGACCCGAAGATTGTGGGTTCGAACCTTGCCGTGGCTGTTTATCCATAGTACGGATTTTTAATTTAAAAATGTTATTTATTGTTTCCTTATGTTTCCTTATGTTCTTGAACTTTCTAGATCTTTCTTTAATATGTAAATTATTTATTTCTCGAATATTCTGTTCGGGTATAAAAGCTGATACCCACTAGTTGTAGGCAACTTCTCGATCTCGTAAAGTTGTGAGTTGCTACTTAGCTTCAATAAATTCTTCTGTTACGTTAAACTTTGTGTTCATTCGAATCTTCGTGACAATATCCCACACACCGTTGAAATTACTTTGCAGGCAAAGAATGAAGAGGATGATAAATAAATAAAATGACAAAGTAGAGAGTCAATACCACAAAATATTATTTCCTTGAAACTGAATTTAAAATAATTAGAATGTTCCGAACAATAAAGTAAAGCGAAGAATTTTACAAATTCTGGACATACTTTTCAATAATTCAATATACAATCAATTTTCCATCATTTATTTATTATGGGAGCAAGATTTAACTATGTGTATGAATATTTCCAACCCGTTCTATGAGTAGATATTATCAAATATTTCGGAATTTATTTTTTCTTCTTTTGTTTTTAAGGAAGAGAATTTTCTTTAGAAATATAATCTCAAACAGCACTCGATGAAATTACTAACCTTTGTCACCTTATGCAAGTGCGTGTCAAACACTTGGACAAAATATTATCCCTCTTAGACTTTTTCAGAAAGCTTCAATTAATATTTATCTTGTAAAATATTTCTTGGACAGCTTTAACACATGAACTTAAAGTGGATTTTAAAAGGCAGGCAAGAAAACGTTGACATATTGCGGATTAGAGAATTTCACTCAGTAGAAGAAATCGAAAAAGTATAACTAAATATAAAGGACTACATTTGCTTTTGTTATTAAATCTTTGTGGATCGTCTTTTTTCCAAGGTCCTGAATTACTTTCCAGAATTTGTTACACGTGCCGTGACTACACTTTAAAGAGATTTCTATTTTGAAAGTTGGTAATACACATCATAATGTGGGAATGCTATAACTGAGAAGACTCACACAATACATAAAAATGGCAACAAATGAAAATGTCAAACAGGATTAGTGTTACCTTTACAACTGCCTGTATCCAATCGTACCACACAGATGCTTTTGTATTTTTTCTAAAGATATCCATCTGCTTTCATTACTTTGGGACTGGAGTTTTGTAAATTAAATACAATATATTAAATATCACAATGGCTCTTTTACATCTGAACTATTTTTGTTAGGTAATCTATTTTTAGATTGTTAATTATAAATGACTATGTTCCATATTAAAAATATTTTCGGAATTGGCCAATATAAATAACTTTATTATTTTAAAGGAAGTCTTCAAATGAGATTCAAGAATTCTCCCTCTGCATCTTTTTTAAGGGATTCATTTGACGATTAGAATATTAATATCGTTCAAAGAATTTTTGTTCTACTCACTACTATATATATTAAAATTTCCATGCCCTAAGTAGGTTGAAGATCTCAAAATTCATTCTCAAATTTTGTAGTTGAGATTAAATGTAATCACAAGTAACACAACATTATTAATGTCATAAATTATACTATACCGTAAATCTAACAACAAATATAAAAAATAAATAAATATAACGTTTTAAGCATCAAGTTACCAGACTGAAAGCACAGCATGATTACTGCTAAAAATAGTATATTAATGCACAAGACACATCGGCAAAAATAATTATTCGTGAAAATGAATTTAAAATATTGAAATTATTTTGAAACATTTTATTGGATTTTTTGCAAATTATTTCCTATTAATTCCTTTTTGCTTAATTTAATTCTTCAATATTCGCTATCCTTAAAATTTTAGTAATCTTATTCCATCAGTAGGATATCACCATGTCTTTGAAAATTACGTACACGCTTTAAGTATAGTAATTGACACTCTTTCTGTGGTAAACCCAATTAACCACTTCTGATTTTCTATCTAAAGAATGTTTGTATGCAAAGATATCAGGCAAGAAAGCAGGCACAGTTTAATTACATCCCGTTTTACATTGAAGAAATTTGAAAGGCTGAAATAAAGTAGTATCAGTTAGAGAAGAATTTTTAAAATATTTCATGGACATTGTTAACAGATTCGCTTTAAATAATTTTGTGGAAGAGATAAGTGTAGATTGACATGTATGCGAGGGAGGAAATGTAGGTGGATATGAATATAACCGTAGGTACTCTGATCATTTGGGTATTGGAAATGTATAGATAATCAAACACCTTTTCCTATGGACTGATTTACATCGAATTCCATACACGATCCCAGAAAACCCCTTCCCCATATATCAATTATAGGACTGTCAAAGTATACACCATATATCATAATATGAAATCCCTGTTTCAAGAGTTACATAAAAAGTAAAAAATACCAATTTTACAAATTTTAATTTTATTTAACACTTTCAATGTTGATCTGTACAGAAACCTCTTGTTGTTAAAACAGTTGAAAGTGGTCTTAAAACTTTCGATCAGTCAAATAAAATTATCATAATGTATTTAGTCAGGACTTTAAGGTCATAAAAAAGACTGGAGTTATACAGTGTTAGATATAGCTATTAATGTAACAAATTCAAATTAAAATAAATTGTCATTAATATACTAAGCGGAAATTTTCTGTTTTTCAAAGTGAGGAAAGAGAAAATTTTAATCTATTAACTTACAACGAAATTATGTAAAGGAAATACAGTATCTTGCTACTTTGAAGAAAATGTTTGTTCATAATATTCCCCAGAAATTAGAACCATTAACTGAATGAATTGAAAATTTTAAGAATCAATGAAGAATTTAATAATTTGTTGGCATAAAAAAATCCAGTATATTAATAATAATGAATTTGTAAGAAATTGATATTGAGAGTTTGTAAAAATAAAACAAAAAACAATATTGCATATAAAAGAGAAAATGATTGGTCGCTAGTATACTATCGTTGAAATCCCCCTTTTAATTTTTGAACATCCACAGTTTACCTAAACAGTGATTCATCTCAATCCTCCAATCAGATGCGGGACATTCACTTTTGACCAATTGCATTGCATACTCCACTGTCTTGTTCTTTGTCGGTGAGTCCTTCAGGGGTACAATCCCTAAGTGGCCAGTATCACTGAGTCACTTTGTCATTTGTGACTGAAATCCCATAGAGTGTGGTTGTTTCCTGCTTTCTGAGAGAAAATTCATCTCTAATAGAAAACAAAAATTTCTCTGAGATTTCTCTGGATTGGAGTGGAAGAATATCCTGATGGAAAACGGTAAGACTTCTATTAATGTCTATAACTTAATTTTCTATTTCATAATTATACATATTTTGTACTTAATTATCTTTTTTATTGATCCGTAAAAACATAAACACGTTTGAAGTCTCTAAAATCTGAAAGCGTTTTTTTTTAAAAATTTACGTAGTTTTTTTTTGTTACCAAATTATACATTCTTTTATTTAAGTGATATGTGTGTTATATTGGTCGAAGCTTACCAATCGTTCTGTCTTAGAATATACGTATAATATTTATTGATTCTGTTTCAAACACACATACTCACGAAAATATATTTGTCTAGGTCAGTTTATACTGATCGGGGATTAAACTTGTAGAATGTATTTAGTTGTGTTGCCATATGTCATATTTTTCGAAGAATTCACCATATGATAATATTTGCTTGTTAGATTATTTTGATGGATATATAACACTTTAAAGATTTTATAGCAATCACTGACTATGCTCAGATGTAATAAAATATAGCACGAATTTGCTCCAAGTTAATGAATTTGACTAAAAGAATTGAATAGTGTTATTCTAAAAATAAATTATTTTATTACAGGTAAGGAAAACAATTTCGTAGACTTCGATTCCTCCAAAGTGATGAGAAAATTTTCGAAAGGAGAGGAGAGCTCGTTCCCCGTGGATCAAAGCTTGATCGGAGATTTGGGAGCATTCGACGTTGCGGACATAAGCACGCGGGACTCAGACGTTAGCTGCAAAATGATGGAAGGAGTGTCGGTCGACGAAGAACTTGAAAACTGTCTGCCGAATTCCATAGAAGATAGTGTGTTAGTCGAAGAAGATAACGGTCCATCTCAACTTATCTCACTCATAACTACTTTTAACTTGACGACCATTTGACTTTGTTTCGCTTCTGAAGAACCGTTCGCCTGAGTGTGGCTTTTTCGTAACGATAATCACTCCGAAAATAGTTGGAATTGAAAAAGTTTTTACAAGAATTAGTTGTAAAAATATTTTACGCATTTTAATTTGGAACGTTTTTGGATAATGAAACCGAGGTCTAGATTAACTATAATTTCTAAATTTCTTGAACAAATAACTATTATTAGGAATCTTTTTCTGTAAAATATTGGAATACCGTTAATTTATTTTTTTTATCTAAAATCTTTTTTTTAAATAAATACTTTTTAATTACAATATACGGATTATCTAAATTCGTTATATTCAATAAATTATGTGAATAAGCAATTTTTATATTTGTTTTGTACGATTGAAAAGTCTTGATTAAAATTTTATTTTAACTTCGGAGGAACGTTTCTGCGGAGAATCGCAGCAACATGGCAACTCTTTGCCATATTCGAAGACGACGATGACTTTTAAACTTCAGGTTCGCCTTCTGAAGAACCGTTCGAATCTGAAAATGACGATTTGTGGATGAAAAAATCAGTCGAAGCTGAGGATAAGAATCAGTGTGGAAGAAAATTTAGATTTTTATCGTCTACTTTTGTTGCAGAGTTTAAGCTAAATGCATATTTGAGTCCTAGAAAGCAATTCTGAGTTAAAATTGGTATTGCTGTGGAACTTTGTGGAGTTTTACAAATAAAAACTGAATAGTTATTATAATAATGGTTTATTGTAAAATATTAGTTTATTTTCCATTTTTATGTTTTCAATAAATGTTCTTTTCGAAATATGACAGTGGATTAGGCCTACCGGGGATACCACTTATAAAAATACGCACCCAATTAGGTTCTACCTCCAGGGTGGGTGTGGAATGAGCCGTTAATTAGTTTATTATGTAATTTTTTTCATTTTTGAGACAAAATTTTTTTTAATTAATATTTAAAATAATAGGTACTTAATTTTTGTTTCTGTTGATTATCAAACATTTATTTTCTCATATTTTCTATTTTAGGTTTAACGTATTGTTGGCTAAATTTAGGAATTTCTATAATTCATTTTGAAATATTCTTGAAATAACTGATTTAAATTAGTATCTAGAATTTGAATAAATTTTATTCGGTGACAATAAACACAAATTTAAGGAAAAAGCCACTACTTTGTTTGTACGATAATAAAAAAGGGAAGAGATAAATTCAAATAAATTTAACTTTTTTTCCATCCACACTACCAGAGATTACCATTTCCGTGAAATCAAATTTTAATATGCAAAGTGTTCTGTAATAGTTCACAATTTTAAACACGTAATTCTGCAACCCCTGGTTATATTCTGAAGTATTCAGACTTTAAATATATTTATCAATATTTATTAATTTATAGTGTTAACAAAATTTAAAGTCTTTTCCAAATATTTAGCTCTCTTTCGCTCTCTTTTAGTCTTTTCTTTGAAAGTCGCACACCTGCAAATCTATATTTTGCATATGAAATGAATCAAAAATAGTTTTAGCATATTTGTGTATCACGAATTTTAAGGAGTACATAAAGATCTATTGACTGATCACCGATAAGAAAATGTCAGCGGAAATGCATAAAAAGGATGTGATTTAAGAGATTTTGCCTTGTTGTCTGTATTTTTTCCAGGACCTGAATTACTTTTATAAATTGGGTCTTTAATCCTTCTCTCCTATTAAAGGATTCCTATTGTAAAAGTTTATACCGTGCATCATAATATGAGACCATGTACCTGTGACGTGTTACGCACAACATAAAAAATGCACCAGTTGCAAATGCTTAAATAGGGTTTACGTTATCTCTAAAACACTGAATTGTCTAAAGATACAATAAAAAATTCCTTGTATTTTTTAAATGACAAAAGATTTCCTAAATTCTTTTAAGGCTGGTTCTTTAAACCGCAACTTTAATTTTCCCATACTATTTAGATATCGTAATGGTTAAATAATACTTGTCTATTTTTTGTTAGATTAACTATATTTAGAATAGCAAATATAAATTAAATATGTTTTATATTAGTAGCTTAATCAGAACTGGTCAATATAAACAATAATTTTTAAATGATTTGATCGGGTCTTTAATAGTTTAAAAACTTAATAAATTAATAAACCAAATTCATTATTACTTGCTGTATTATTTTACATTTCAATATCCCATAATAGTGAGTGGCTATTTTAATTTTGATGTACATGACTTTGCAAAAAGTAACAGAAACAAAATAATTACTCATTAGTATGTAATGTTTGTTTAGTATTTTTTTATGAGTAAAATGGGGGAGATTTACATGTTATTGCAAAGAAAGTGTATGTGTGTAAATTATTTTAAAGAAAATATGCTTAGTTATTTAACCCATCCACCGGCCACCCTCCCCACCTTTTTCCCTTTCAAAACAGTCACCTTTTTCGTAAATTCCAGACGGAACTTACCGTACTATACTAGAGTTGCCGATTTAAAAGTTGTCAGGCTACTTTTAAATTAATTTCCCTTCAAGGTAAAGGAGTTCCGTTACTCAAAATTAATTTCTTTCATTTATTATCGCTTTGCAAATTTTTTTTCCTCAAAAGTGTGCGATACGAGTTATACGAGTGCGAACGTGAAGGGGTCGACAGGTCCGTTTTCGAACAGGAATTCGCTGTCGAACCCCCGTCGACGCGTCCGTTCAGTGGGTTAAACTAAATTTTTTAATGAAATACTTTTGAAATGACTTTAAGGTTTTTGACTAAAACTATATAGGCAAATATTTTGAATTATCATTGATATTCAAAAAATTATCATTGCATATTTTCCTTTATACGACATATTGGGGCCTTGTGTGCAAACATCCGGCTTATTAAAAGGGTTTTTGACTTTTTTTTTTTTTTTTTTTTTTCTAAATTAGATTCGTGCAAGATGTTTGCGATTTTTGGCCTTTGTAAAATTTAATAACTTTTTAATAAACGGATTTTTCTTTCTTTTTTAAATTTTTATAGAGATTTAAATATAAATTACGCGAAGCGTTAAATTAATCATTCATTTAATACTTTGTCCAATTAATTGAATTTTCCCTTAATACTTTATCGATATAACTGCGAAACAAAATAATGATTGGAAAAGTGTCCTGATTTTAAGAAAAGATATTTAAAATACTTTATAAAATAAACAGAATTTATGTTTAAAAGAAAATGGATGAGACGTAAAGTTCAACTCTAAAACTCAACACTACCTGATATTGTTTCCAGTAGATGGATGTATAACATGTCACTGACAATATATCTATGGTGAATTTGTTAAAACTTGAAAATAATACATTAATTATTATCAAGATATTCACTGTTAATTATTTTGGAATTTGTGTTAATGAAAACACCAATCCATATTTTTTAAACTTAATGTGCCGATTTTTATTTATAAATTTGCTTTTCTACCTGAAAAGTAATCTTAGTCCTTACTGTAAATATTCTCGGAAAATTTAGAATATTTGTAATTTTGCTAAGCTATAATAACTAGCTAGCCAAGCCATAAGTAAAGGAAATTAATGAAATAAAATTCTACTCAAAGAATTAAGTAGCAATTAGTATTCAAATATATATTAGTTTGTATTCTTATTTAATCTTCACTAACCAGAAATTGATAGTCAATCCCAAAATCCATTTTTTTCACCCTATTATTATCTGGATAAAACTAAGATTTATATTGTATTACAGAAAGCAGTTATGATGTATTGACACTCACTGTTTTAGTTTAATGACACATATATTCATCAGTTCTTAGTTTATGAGGAGGATTGGAAAATGTTACTGTGACTTTTATAAAGTAATAAAAAAAAATATTAATTTGTTAATGGGAGTTTTTATTGCATAAACTAACACCCAACTCTTTCATTCCTCAGATGTGTACACGTTTCTATATATTAATATCTCCCTATTACCTTCGATATTTTCTCTCAATCAAAGCTAAAATCTTACAAATGGCATTTTTTTAAACAAATCTTTAAAAATCAAAGAGAATAAATAATATTTACTTATTAAAACAGGTGTATTGTACTTTTTCTCCGCTTTTTTACAAGTTTTTATAACTTGTTCTCTTTAATTAAAGAAAGGTAGAATGTAGATATTTTAATAATGTAGGTAGATATGAATATAATCACAGGTACTCCTGATCTTTTGGGTAATGAAAATTTATAGAAAATCAAACACATTTCCTAAGACTGATATACATCGAATTTTATACACGAGCCCAGAAAACCCTTTCCCCATTTATCAATTCTCGGACTCTCCAAGTAAGTACCATATATCTTAAAATGAAATACCTGTTTCAAGAAATACATATAAAGTAAAGTATAATTTTTGCAAAGTTTAATTTTATTTAACACATTGAATATCTATCTGTACAGAACGTACTCTTTCTTAAAACAATTTAAAGCTCTCTTTAAAACTTCGATTAATCAATGAAAATTATCATCTTCTATTTTGTCAGGACTGCAACATCATATAATAAAGATTATGGATTTCAACAGTGTTAGATGTGATGGCAAAAAAATAATGTGACAAAATCAAGTTAAAATGAATGGTCTTTAACATATTATACTGAGAATTTCTTTTTTTTCGAGGTAAGTAAAGAGAAAATTTTATATATGAATTTATACCAAAATTGTTTAAAGCAAAAATAACTTATTACTTTGAAGATTTTGATTTTGGAGTGCTACGGTCTAATTTTTGCAACACAAGGGCTAATGAGACCGAGACCTACAACTTAAAGCCGATTCCGGACGGCTACGTACATCCATGCCACAGTGGGATTCGAACCCACGAACTCCGGTACCGAAGGGCAGCACCCTAACCAATCGGCCATCGTTCGGCATTACTTTGAAGAAAACATTTGTTGATGATAATCTTTATAAATTACAACCAGTAACTCTATGATTTGAAAAGTTTAAGACATAACGAAGAAAGTGATAAATTGTTAGCAGAAAAAGTACAGTATATTAATAATGTCGAGTGTATAAGAAATTAATATTATGCGTGAGTTCGTAAAAAAAAAGAAATAATATTACATATTGAAGAGAAATGTTTGGTTGTTAATATATTATCTGAGAAATAGTTTTTTCAAGATTAATTAGGGAGGTTATTCATCTATTAAATTATAATAGAGTTATAGAAAATCATACAGTTTTTAGTTCGAAAGTATAAAATTCCATACACGAGTCCGGAGCACCCCTTCCCCTTTTATTAACACTAGATTTCCCGAGATTTCTTGTATACCTATATTGCCCCAAAACAGTCAAAATGAATGCATTGTGAAAAAATAACAAATATGTAAAGAAATTTGTTTAAAATGAATTTTTATTATTATATAATAAAGGAGGGCGGAAGTAACTACAATTATTCATAAACCCATTTATATTTTATAGAAAAAGTAACCAAATTTTAAGAAATTGTGTCACTATATTTCATAATTGTTTTTCTAATTGAAATTAAATAACAGTCAAAATGACTGCCTTAGGCAATCTAGTGTTAATAATAGGTCTGTCAATTATGTACAGTATATCATATTATGAATTTTCTGTTTTCAGAGTTACATATAAAGTAAAAAGTATAATTTTTGCAAAATTTATCTTTATTTCCCACTTTCAATATCTATCTGTACAGAATTTCGTTGTTAAAACAATTTAAAGCGTTCTTAAAAGCTTCGATTAGTCGATTAAAATTATCACACATTTAGTCAGGACTATAAGGTCATAGATATAAATGTCCCGACTTATACAGTTTTAGATAAGATTGGTAAAAAAATAACATAACAAATTCAAAGGAAAATAAATTGTCATTAATATATTACACTCAGAATGTCCGTATTTCGAGATAAGAAAAAGAAAACTTTTTATCTATTAATTTAAAACGAAATTGTGTAAAGGAAATATATCTTGATAATTTGAAGAAAATGTTTGTTCAAGATATTCCCCAGAAATTAGAACCAGTAACTGCATGACTTGAAAATTTTAAGAAACAATGAAGAATTTAAAAATTTGTTGGCTTTAAAAATCCAGTATATAATAATGAATTTGTAGAAATTGATATTTTGAGTTTGCAAGAAAAACAATATTGCATACTAAAGGGAAAATGATTGGTCACTACTAATTATCTGAGAGTGTTTTTTTCAATATAAATTAACGAAGCAATTCTATTAAATTATAATAGAATTAGGTGTTAATATTTTAAAGCAAATATATCCTGCTATTTATTCCAAAAGGTTTCTACATCTATTTTGTGAGAAATGAGATCTAGTAACACTATAACTAGAAAATTTAAAGAAAATTCTGAAGACAGCAAAATCTAAGGCTGAATCAATTTTATTGAACACTAATAATAAATGTCATTAGTCCAAATGAAAAGCAAAGATTAAGAATCCATCTCAATTTTTCAACTTCATGCTTGCAAACGAAATTACCTCTTTTTAATTTTTGAATATCCAGAGGTTTATCTCAACATTGATTCATCTAAACCCTCCAACCAGATGCGAAACATTCACTTTTGACCAAATGCATTGGATACTCCACTGTCTGATTAATTGTCGATGAGTACTTCAGGGGTGCAATCCCTAAGTGGCCAGTATCGCTGAGTCAGTTTGTCATGTCTGACTGAAATCCCATAGAGTGTGGCTGTTTCCTGCTTTCTGAGAGAAAATTAATCTCTACTAGAAAACACAAATTTCACTGAGATTTCTCTGGATTGGAGTGAAAGAAAATCCTGATGGAAAACAGTAAGATATATATTAAAGTATAGAACTTCTTTTACATAATTTTACATATTCTGTACTTAATTCTCTTATATATTGATCCGTAAAAACTTAAAAGCGTTTTAAATTTTTAAATTTTAGTAGGTTTTTTTAAAATTTATGTAGTATTTTTGGTACTCAATTATACATTCTGTTATAGAAGTGTAGTGTACGTTAGATTGGTTGAAACTTACCAATCGCTCTCTTTAAGAATATTTATACGTTTAATATTTTTTGAGTCTATTTGAAACACACACACTGAAAAATATATTTGTATAGGTCGGTTTATACTGTATCGTGACTTAATCCTGTAGAATTTATTTAGTTGTTATGATGCCATATGTCATATTTTTTGGATTAATTCACCATATGATGATATTTTTATGTAAGTTGTTTTTGTTGGATTCATATATATATAATTGGCAACATCTTCAAAACTTTTATCTTAAATTCAAAATACTTTTAACACATTAAAGATTTTATAGCAGTCGCTGACTTTGCTGAGATGTAATAAAATATAGCAAGAATTTGCTCTAAATTAATGAATTTGACTAAAAGAATTAAATATTGCATTCTAAAAATAAATTATTTTATTACAGGTATGGAAAACCATTTCGTAGACATCAATTCCTATAAAGGGATGCCAAAATTTTCGAAAGGAGAGGCGATATCTTTCCCGGTGAAACAAAGCTTGACCGGAGATTTGGGTGCATTCAACGATGCGGACACCAGCATGCGGGATTCAGAAGTTTGCTGCAAAATGCTGGAAGGAGTATCGGTCGACGAAGAACTTGAAAACTGTCTGATAAATTCCATAGAAGATAGTGTTTTAGTAAAGGAGATAACGGTGAATCTCCCACTCCGAAGGAAGGAGTCTGCGCAGAATCGGCAGCAACTTGGCAACTCTCTTTTGCCATATTCTAAGACGACGACGACGTTTTGCAAACTTCAGGTTCGCCTTCTGAAGAACCGTTGGAATCTGAAAATGACGATGGGGTTGTGGATGACCCCGAAAATCAGTCGGAAGCTGAGGATAAGAATAGTGTGGAAGAAAATTTAGATTTTTATCGTCTACTTTCTGTTGCAGAGTTTAAGCTACAATGCATATTGGAGTCCAAGAAAGCAACTTCTGAGTTAAAATCAGTATTGCTGTGGAACTTTGTGGAGTTTTTGCAAATGAAACTGAATAGTCATAATAATGGGGTAATGTAAAATACTACTTTATTTCCCATTTTTATGTTTTCAATAAATGTTCTTTTCGAAATATGACAGTGGATTAGGCCTACTGGGGATACCACTCATAAAAAAAACGCACCCAATTAGGCTCTACCTCCAGGGTGGGTGTGGAATGAGCCGTTAATTAGTTTATTATGTAATTTTTTTCGTTTTTCAGAGAAAATGTTTTAACTAATATTTGAAATAATATGTACTTAATTTTTGTTTCTCTTGTTTATTAAACATTTATTTTCTCATATTTTGTATCTTAGGTTTTACGTATATATTTATAAAATGTGAATTATCTTTAAGTCTTTTAATAGGATATCGAAATCGTTTAATTTATATTCAATAATAAATTCCACTATATACTAATATTATAATGTAATAAAATATAGTGTTTTTTGTTATCTTTTGTGTATTTTTATAAGATTCCAAAAAGTATTAGTGCATTTTTATTGTATACCAAAATAATAAAATTTAAATGCAATTAATTTACTTCCAGTATTCAGAAATATTTTAAACCTAGTAGTTAAAATTTTTACGGATTTAAAGTCGATTAATGATAAGTTTTTAAAATCCATTCTCGAACAGTATGATTAAAAGTTAATTATAAAGTTTAAATTGCACTTTAAATTAAATTATTTCTTTCAGAGAGTATGTTCAAGATTAAATATGTTTTACTGTTTTTTAACAAATTTTGAAATTGTAATTACTCACACCATAAAAGTAAAGTATTACTCACAACATAAGAAGGGCATCAGTTACAAATGCTGACATAGGCTTAATATTATCTTTCAAATTCTCATCGTCTAAAGCTACAAGAAAAAACTCCTTGTATTTAAATAAACGACATAAATATTCCTTCACTCACTTAGGCCGGTTCTTAAACCACAACTTTTATTTGGACTTTTTTTTAAATATCCTGATGATTATTTTATTTTTGAACCTTTTTTGTTAGATATTCTATGTTTACAGTGATAAATATAAATTAAATGTTTTATATTAGTAATATAAACAGAACTGGTGTATATAAAGTATTTTTATTTAATGATTTGAACGGGTCTTTAATTAATAAACCCAAATTATTATTATTTGCTGTAACATTTTGCATTTGGATATCAGATAATACTGACAGGTGATTTCAATGGTGATGAACATGAATTTATGAAAAGTTACAGAAACCAAATAATTACTCATTAATATTTAATATTTGATCAGTATTTTTATATCCGTGAAATTGGGGAATTTTCCATTAATGTAATTTCTGATAAAGTGTATGTATGTAAATTATTTTAAAGAAGAAATACTTTGATATTTTACCTAGATTTTTTTTCTTAAAATGTTTGTGAAATAATTTTAAAGTGGTTTTCTCAGACAAAATGAGCAAATATTTTAAATTTCTATTAATATTCAAAATTTATTATTGCTTTTGCTCCCTTTATATGACTTGTGGGGACCTAGTGTAGAAAAAACCTGGTTTAGTTAAATGATTCTTGATTTTCCATCTTTTTTATAACTTAGATTCGAGCATGATGTTTGTGATTTTTGTTTTCTCTAACGACTAATATCTTTCTAAAAAAGGATTTTTCTTTCCTTTTTAAATTTTTATAAGGGTTTAAATACATATTAAGCGGAGCATTAATTTCATCTTTCACTTTATACTTTTTTCATAGATATACTGTAAAACAAAATAATGATTGCTAAAAGTGTTTAAATTTTAAGAAAAGTTAGGTAAAGTATATTATAAAATACACAATGTACATTTTTTAAGAAAAAGTGGGGAGAGGCATTATAAAATATACAGAATTTAAAATTAAAAGAAAACAAATTTCATCTCTGAAACTCAACATTATCTGATATTGCTTTCAGTAAATGAATTGATAACATACCTTTGACAATATATCTATGGAGAATTAGTTAAACCTGGAAGATAATATATTAATTATATTTAAGATATTCACAATTAATTATTTAAAAATTTGTTGTAATGAAAATTCTAATAAGCATTATTTTAAACATATACTTTTTTCATAGATATACTGTAAAGCAAAATAATGATTGCTAAATGTGTTTAAATTTTAAGAAAAGTTAGGTAAAGTACATTATAAAATACACAATATACATTTTTAAGAAAAAGAAGGGGGAAGCATTATAAAATATACAGAATTTATGCTTAAATAAAACGAGTGAGGATCAAATTTCAACTCAAAACTTAACACTACATGATATTGTTTTTAGTAAATGGATTCATAACATACCTTTGACAATATATCTATGGAGAATTAGTTAAACCTGGAAGATGATATATTAATTATATTCGAGACATTCACTATTAATAATTTTAGAATTTGTTTTAAAGAAAATGCTAATCCGCACTATTTAAAATATAAAGTGCCCAATTTTATTTTTAAAATTGCTTTTCTACCTGAAAATAAATTTTAATCCTTATTGTAAACATTCTCGGAAAAATCAAAATACTTGCAATTTTGCTAAGCCATAATAACTAGCTAACCAAGTCATTAATAAAGATAATTGAAGAACTAAAATTGTACTCAAAATATTCTGTAGCATTTAGTATTCAACCATACATTCCATTATATTCTTATTTAATCTTCACTAATCAGAAATTGACAGTCAAGCCCTAAATCCCAATTTTTTCGTTCTATAAGACTTTGGATCAAAGGAGGTTTATATCGTACTATACAACACAATTATATTCTATAGACACTGACCGTTTTCATATAGTGACTCATAAGAAAAGAGATATTCATCAGTTTTAGTTACTGTGACATTTAAAAAAATATTAATTGGATAATGGAAATGTTTATTGCATAAACTAACACCCCAACCTTTCATTACTCAGATGTGTACAAGTTTATCTATATTAATATTATCTATTACCTTCGATATTTTCTCTCAATCAAAGCTTAAATCTTCCAAATGGCATTTTTTCTAAACAAATGTATAAAGATGAAAAAAAGAATAAATAATATTTAGTCATTAAAATAGGTATATTGTAATTTTTCTCTGTTTTTAACAAGTTTTTATGAGTTGCACTCTATACTAAAGAAAAAAAGACACGGTAGTATTATAAAAAAAAAGCTTGTTCAGGCATAAAATGTAAAAGACTTTTAATCACTCGGATGGAATACACCCAAATCTACATGCATATTGGAAATAAAAACAAAAAACAAATCCTGCAAGTCTTCTCTAAAATTGATCGAAAGTGGAATTACTTAGCTATATACTTCAACGTCTAACATTTAAGATAAAATTAATCACAGTGTAGAAAACGAAAAAATTAATATGTAATTAGGAAAGAAATTGATCCTGATGTATGAGTCTGAAATTCATGAGAGATGAGACCTGTTACATCATAATTAGAAAATTAAAAAATTAAAATAAAATTGGAAAAATATTAAATATCAAAATAGAGTACGATGATAATAAACTTTAAAAAGTCTACAAGAACAGTAATTAAGAATGAAACACAATTAATTAACTCAAAAATGCAAGCAAAAATCTATCATTTTATTTCAAATGTAGGAACATTTTCATTTACTGTGATTCATACCAATTACCAAATGTGATGAAAGAAAACTAATTCTAAATTTGATGATCAGAAAATTTTTTTGATTTAAAGGATTTCAAAAATTTGTAAAACATTCTAATGAATTTTTAGGTTACTACAGGAATATCAAATTTTAGACCCATCCCCCCCCAAAAAATCGATTCTCATATTTAGTCATTGAGATTAAGTGTACTGATGATAAATACTACTATCTTAATATGCAATAACATATCTTAAATTGAACGTGACCGTAGATGTAACAGCAAATAAAAACTTTCAAGTAAATGTAACCTACGTTTCAATATGAAGTCTTCAGACTGAATACTGAGCACAAATCAACTAAAATTAATAAATAAATACAACTTTAATATATCCCACACACCGTTGAAATTACTTTGCAGGCAAAATATGAAGAGGATGATAAATAAATAAAATAACAAAGTAGAGAGTCAATATCACAAAATATTATTTCCATGAAACTGATATTAAAATAATTAGAATGTTCCGAACAATAAAGTAAAGCGAAGATTTTTACAAATCCTGGTCATACTTTTTAGTAATTTAATATACAATCAATTTTTCATCAATTATTCATTATGGAAACAAGATTTAACTATGTGTATGAATATTACTATCCCGTTCTATGAGTAGATATTACCAAATATTTTTGGAGTTTCTTTTTTGTTCTTTTGTTTTTAAGGAAGAGAATTCTTCTTTAGGAATATCATCTCAAACAGCACTCGATGAAATTACTAACCCTTGTCACCTTATGCAAAGCATCTCAAGAATTTGAATAAAATATTATCCCTCTTAGACTTTTTCAGAAAGCTTCAATTAATGTTTATCTTGTAAAATGTTTCTTGGACAGTTTTAACACATGTACTTAAAGTGGATTATAAAAGACAGGTAAGAAAACGCTGACATATTGCGGATTAGAGAATTTCACTCAGTAGAAGAAATCGAAAAAGTATAACTAAATATAAAGGACTACATCTGCTTTTGTTATTGAATCTTTGTTGATCGTCTTTCTCCCAAGGACCAGAATTTGTTGCACCTTCCGTGACTCCCCACATTTAAGAGATTTTTATTTTGAAAGGTGGTAATACACATCATAATGTGGAAACCCTATACCTCAAAAGAGACATACAAAACATAAAAATGGGAACAATTGAAAATGTCAAACAGGATTAGTATTACCTTTACAACTGCCTGTATCCAATCGTACCAGACAGATGGTTTTGTAGTTTTTTCAAATATATCAATCTGCTGTCATTATTATGGGACTGGAGTTTTGTAAATTAAATTCAATATATTAAGTATCACAATGGCTATTTTACATCTGAACTATTTTTGTTAGATAATTTATTTTTAGATTGATAAATATAAATTAACTATGTTCCATATTAAAAATATTTTCGGAATTGGCCAATATAAATAACTTGCCAATATATAATTCCTTTAAAATTATATTTTAAAGGAAGTCCTCAAATGAGATTCAAGAATTCTCCTTCTGCATTTTTTATTTAGGGATTCATTTGACGATTAGAATATTAATTTCGTTCAAAGAATTTTTGTTCAACTCACTACTATATATTTTAAAATTTCCATGCCCTAAATAGGTTGAAGATCTCAAAATTCATTCTCACATTTTCTCGTTGAGATTAAATGTAATCACAGGTAATACAACATTATTAATTTCATAAATTGTACTATACCGTAAATCTAACAACAAATATAAAAATTAAATAAATATAACGTAATTTTAAGCATCAAGTTACCAGACTGAAAGCACAGCATGATTACGGCTAAAAAAATAATATATTAATGTACAAGACACATCGGCAAAAATAAGTATTCGTGAAAATGAATTTAAAATATTGAAATTATTTTGAAATATTTTATTGGATTTTTTGCGAATTATTTCCTATTAATTCCTTTTTGCTTAATTTAATTCTTCAATATTCGCTTTCCTTAAAATTTTAATGATCTTAATCCATCAGTAGGATATAACTATGTCATTGATAATTATGTAGATGCTTTAAGTATAGTAATTTACATTCTTTCTATGGTAAACCCAATTAACCACGTCTGATTTTCTATCCAAAGAATGTTTGTATGCAAAGGTATCAGACAACAAAACAGTCACAGTTTATTTACATTCCGTTTTACATTAAAGAAATTTCAAATTCTAAAATAAAATAGTATTAGTTAGAGAAGAATTTTCGGATCTATGTGCATATAAACTCTTTGCTTTTAAAATATTTCAGGGACATTGTTAACAGATTCCCTTGAAATAAATTTGTGGCAGAGATAAGTGTAGATTGACATGTATGTGAGGGAGGAAATGTATATGGATATGAATATAATCGTAGGTACTCCTGATCATTTGGGTATTGAAAATGTATAGATAATCAAACACTTTTCCTTAGGACTGATTTACATCGAATTCCATACACGAGCTCAGACTACCCCTTCCCCATATATCAATAATAGGAGTGTCAAAGTATGCACCTTATATCATAATATGAAATCCCTGTTTAAAAAGTTACATAAAAATAAAAATGTATAAATTTTGCAAATTTCATTTTTATTTAAAACTTTTAATAATTATCTGTACAGAAACTTGTTATTGTTAAAACAGTTTAAAGCTGTCTTAAAACTTTCGATCAGTCAATTAAAATTATCATCATGTAATTAGTCAGGACTTTAAGGTAATAAAAATTGGCTGGAATATTACAGTGTTAGATATCATTGGTAAAATAATAATGTAACAAATTGAAAGGACGATGATTGTTCATTTATATACTAAGCTGAGATTTTCTGTTTTTCGAGTCAAGGACAGAGAAACTTTTTATAAATTAATTTTCAACGAAATTATGTAAAAGAAATATATCTTGCTACTTTAAAGAAGCAGTTTGTTTATGATATTCCCCAGAAATTAGAACCAGTAACTGTATGACTTGAAAAATTTAAGAAATAATGAAAAATTAAAAATTTTTTAGCAGAATAAAATCCAATACATTAATAATAAAGTGTCTGTAAGAAATTGATTTTAAGAGTTAAAAAAATAGTGCATATTAAAAGAAAAATGATTGTACACTAGTATATTATTAGTTAAAATAAATTATAAAAAGTAGTTCTGCAAACTTATGAACGTTAACAAGGTTCGATTAGAATATTATAGTGCTCTAATATTATTATATGATCTGTGTTAAAAGGGAAAAAATTGGCTCATATTTCATATAAATACTAAGCAAAATTTAAAAATTATTTTCAGCTACTAATGAAACTGAAGGGGATATGCTTTAGCTCTTTTGCGGATGTAAGTTTGTAATACTCATTTCACAGTACAAACCATGGAGCATAGAAAGGGAATGAGTTTGGGGGTTTCAGTATCAACCCTCATATACCAATACACTGAAAAGGGAAAGTAAATATATTTTTAAATTTAACACACTCTTTTATATTTTAGCACTTGTACTATATTGGGTAATTATGATAAAATCACAACTTGAATTATATTATAATTTGATAAAATATCAGGGAGCATCCCATAAAATATCTGATTATCTTTATAGTAATATTATAATTCTAAAATTATATTATAAATGATATTCAACTATCCTTTGGTTAAAAATATAATCATTAAGATGACAACTACAACAAACATTAGTTAAACAAATATTCTAAAAATTAATGTTTTGAAATAATATTAGAAATCCTCTATATAATGAAAAATCATGTAAATTAATCTGGGTTACTTGTTGATTGTGTAGTTGAGTAACTATAGGAGTCGGTTGAGAAAATCGGGAAATATATATTTTAAATACATGTGTTACATATACATGTTATTATATTTATCACCAGGATAGTGTATATTTTGTAAAATATACTAAATAGAAAAAAAACCGAATTCGATGAAAGTATTAGTAGGACACCAAATCTGAGAAAGTAGTTAAGTTGTTTTAATAAATAGAAGGACCTGTTTCCTGTATAGTTTTCTAATACGAAATTTAAGAAAATGTTTATATTGTGTCAGCATTTGCGGATTTCACGTTTTATGCAACAGTTATGGATCCGATTTCGAATGATTATTCGTGATAATTAGATAAAAATATAATGGGTGAAAGAAAAGGTCAAATTTATCATCGTAAATCTCGTGCTTTAATGCTAGAATATTTCAACATATATATCCACATGAAGCCCATCATCCAAACAAGTTCTATTACTGCAGCACGATGAACTTGTAAAACTATTTCTATCGACCATGAAGTCTTGTTGCAGATAAGTAGTCGTCAGATACTCGGTAGATATAGGTGTTACCTTAGTTGAATATCACCGATGAGAGGGCTTAAGGACAATAGAATTTAAAACCTGATATTTGTACACACTCATACAAACATATATATATATATATATATATATATATATATATATATATATATGTAATCCAGAATTTCTAAAACGGCCGGTTACATTTGATTATTGCCCTATTCTTTTTACTTGCCCAGGCTACTGGGCGATGAGAAAGATCTGCAGGTAGACTAATGATTAATTTTGCCTCATTGAAAAGAAGCACAACTTTTTAGAACAACTTACATCTTTGTTGTGGAGCTGCTAAACAGAAACTTAATGAATGAACAAAAATGCCAAGTTCACCCTCTTAAATCTCGTGCTTTATTGTTATTACATTCAATAGAAGTATCAAGATGACGCCGATCATTCCAAGTTCTATTCTCGCCGCACGACTAACTTGTAAAACTATTTCTGTGAGCGATGAAGTCTTATTGCAGTGAAGCAGTCATCAGTCACTGGATCGATAGGGATGGCAAATTAGTTGAGTATCACTGATTAGAGGATATAAAGACAATAGAATTAAAAACCTGATTTTCATTATATTAAATAAATAATCATGCACACATACATATATATATATATATATATATATATATATATATATATATATATATGTATATATATATATATATATATATATATATATATATATATATATATATATATATATCTGTCAGGTATAAAAAAATTGGTTTGGAAAAAATTAAGTGAGTTGTGAACAATTTAAAAGGGAACTGTTTATTAATAACAAAATAAATCAAAAAAACCATGCTTTCTTAAGCTTTTACGATAATCCAGTCAAGCAGAAGCACATTGGAAGAATTTGATGAGTATGCAAAGAGATAAAGACTACGCTTAGTTCCGTTACGAATAAATGAAAATGGTGCAAGTGAAGCTTTAATAAGGAAACTATACTTTGAATAAAGAGATGATTTACTAAGAAAGACTTAACCTTTACTGCATACGACACACACATACACGCACACACACACACACACACACACACACACACACACACACACACATATATATATATATATATATATATATATATATATATATATATATACATATATGTAGATGTAATCTAGAAATTTTACAACAGCCTGTTACATTTTATTATTGCCCCTATTTTCTTTACTTACGGGGCTACTGGCAAAGAGAAAGATCTGCAGCTAGACTAATGAATAATGTTGCTGTCGGGCCTCACGGAAGAGAAGCAATGTTTTTTAGAACAACTTAAATCGTTATTGAGGAGGTCCTAAAATGAAATTTAATGGGTGAAGTAAAATTCCAAGTTCACCATCGTAAATCTCTTGCTTTAATGTTAGTATCTTGAACATATATATATCAAAATGACGCCGATCCTCCCAACAAGTGCTTTTCCTACCGCACGACAACTTGTAAAACTGTTTCTTTCGACGATGAAGTCTTATTGCAGTGAAGCAGTCATCAGGCACTCAATAGATAGCGATGGTAATTTAGTTGAGTATCACCGATTAAAGGTTTGTAAAACAGTAGAATTAAAAATCTGATTACCATTGTTTTAAGTAAATTTGTATGTATACATACACACATATATAATATGCCAAAAATATTACAAGCAAAATACCTAGCTAAAATTCGCCTTTTTTCCTTGTCATACTTTCATACTAATTTCCAAGCACCAAAATTTTAGATTTGGAAGTGTTATATATATTACTTTATTTTACGAGCAAGATTTAACGATGTTTTTAAAAATAACCCACCTGCTTTAACAGTCGCTATTATTATATATTTTAGGTAGATTCCTATTTTTTTTTATTTTTAAGGAAGAGAATGTTGTTTAGAATTATTACCCCAAACAGCAAAAGATGACATTTCAAAACTTCGAGACCTTCAGAAAACCATCTCAAACTCTTGAATAAAATGTTATCCCTCTTAGACGTTTTTCAGAAAGTCTCACACCTGAAAATTAATTTATCCTGTAAAATGTTTCATGGACAGTTTTAACACAAGCACTTTAAGCCGGTTTTAAACAGCAGATACGAAAAGGTTCACAGATTAGAGAATGTCCCTTAGTAGAATTAATCTAGAAAATATAACTAAATAAAGGACTTCATTTGCTTTTGTTATTGAATCCTTGTTGATCGACTCTTTTCTCAGGACCTGAATTACTTTCGAGAATTTGTTGCAGATGCCGTGACGTCCCACATTACAGAGATTTCTATTTCGTAAGTTACTTAGCAGACAAAATCTTTTCTAGTCATTCTAACGACAATAGTCTGTTATCATCATTTTGAGACTGGAGTTTAATAGATCAAATCTAGAAAATATGACTAAGTAAAGGACTTCATATGCTTTTGTTATTGAATCTTTGTTGATCGTCTTTTTTCCGAGGATCTGAATTACTTTGCAGAATTTGATACGTGCCGTGACGCCCCACTTTAAATGATTTCTATTTTGAATGTTTGTATTGCACATCACAATGCGAATCCCCAAAACTAAGTAGACTCACACAAAACATAAAAAATACAACATCCCTTACAAACGTCAAAAGAGGATTAATATAATCTTTACAACTGCCCGCATCTAAACATACCAGAAAAATACTTTTCTAGTCTTTCTCACGAGCAACTATCTGCGTTCATTCTTTTGAGACTAAAATTTGTAAATTAAATTCAGAGTATTTAATTTTATAATTGTTATTTTATGTCTCAACTATTTTTGTTACATATTTTATTTTTAGACACTTAAACTAATTTTGTTCAATATTAGAAACATTTTTAGAATTGGACAACATAAAATATTTTATTTTTTTAAAAGAAATTAAATGGGTCTTTAATAGTTTAAGAAGTATGTTTATTCAACCAAAATTTTTATAACTTGCTTTGATATTTTGTACATAAATATGATGTAATAGAAAGTTTGAATTGAATGATGTTGTACATGACTATGTAAAAAAATAGCTAGAATGTGATTAGTCAATAAGATGTTATTTTTAACCTGTAATATTTTATAATTAAATTGGGGAGGGGGAGAATTTAATTTTTTTATGAATGAAGTGTGAGTTTGTGTTCAGAATTTAAAGAAAATATACTTTATTATTCGATTCTTTTTTATATATGATGTTTGTTAAATGTTTTTCAAACAAGATAACTCAAACTATAGAATGAAATATATTACATTTTCATCAAAATTAAAAAACTAGTATGCCCTTATATTACCACAGGGGTCCATTTCTACAGAAACCCAGAAATGTAAAGTTGTTTTTATCTTTCCTTCCTTTCTTTTGCTATTAGACTCGAACATGTGGATAGTGGTTTTTATCTTTTGTACATAAGAATACCTTAAGGAAAGAAAACTTTTTTCTGTTATAAAATTTTCAGAAAAACTTATATGTGGATTTATTACACGTTAAATAAAATTTTCAATTAATTCATTGTTTACAGACGTAATTTTAAACAAAATCACGATTATTAAAAGTGTTAAGCACTTAAAAGAGGGTAGTCCAAATTTATTTTAAAATTTACAAAATTATATTTTAAAAAGGGGTGGGCACGCCGCAAAATTTAACTGTATGTTCTTAACACTACATGATATAAATTTTAGTTGATGAAACTATAACCTATGGACAACATTTAAAAGAGAAATTAGTTAAATAGAAGTTAAAATATTAATTATATTCTAGATATTTATTATGATCAGTTCAAAAATTAGCAATTCACCTTATCATTAAACGAAATGTGTGGATTTTTATTTATAAAATTAATTTTCTTTTGGTGAGTAAAACATTCTCTGTGGATTATATGGCAGTAATTAATAAAATATAAATTAGTGCAAATCCAAATTAACAGTTTACTGGTCTGAAATATAAAGTCAAGGTCTTAGTCCTAATTTCTTTTACTCTATTTTTTTGTTTGTTTATTTAAAAGAAGACTTATATAATATTTTACAAAAATATTATGATGTACATATACTAGCAGTTTATGTCTTATGTAAAGTAGGAAATCATACATTCTCCAGTTATCAGCTCGTAAGGTGGATTAGAAAATATTATTGTAACTTTTTACATATTATTCTGAAAAATATCAATTTAATAATGAAAGAGTTTATTGCTTAAAGTAATCGTTTTTCGCAAATAGCATTTTTTCAAACTTTTCAAAATTAAGCATTAATAAATAATGTCTTTATTGCGTACGCTAACCTACACACCAAATTTATATCCGTTTATGTACATACTTATGTAGCTGTATGATACCTTTGATATTTTATTTCACTTGACTCTTGCAACTTGCGATTTTTAAACAAAATATTTGGAATGGCTAATATAATAAATATTATTTAGGGATTAAAATAAGTATATTATACTTTTTCTTTGATTTTTACAGGTTGTTAAATTTGTACTTTTTAAATGAAGAGAAAATACAATACATTAATTATAAAAAAACGCTTGATCAGGATAAAAAAATAAAAGAATATTTAATCTTCCACAAGTAATACTGAAAAATTTAGATGAATAATAGAAATAAAAATGTTATATCCCTTCCTTTCAGATGTTCTTACGTCTAATATTTAAGATAAAAGTAATTACAGTATGGATCAAAAAGTAAGATGTACATTGATTTTGAAAAGAAATTTTGATCTTGATCATAGTGTCACAAATTCTTGAAAGATGAGATCTAGTAAGTTTATAACTAGAAAATTTGATGTTAAAACCTCAAAAAATTACTTAAAGAAAAAACGAGTAAATAGACAAATGCAGTAAAATAATAATAATAAAATATATAAAAACGATTTAGAAACGGAAATTGAAAATTAAACATATTTTTATAACTGTATGTAAAAAAATGTACTTCTTCAATTTCGAATGAATGAAAATTTTCCTTCTCCGGGATTACCTTAAGACCTCATATGAGAATTAAACATTCCCCCTCTGCTTTTTCTTTAGATATTCATTGACGATTAGAACATTTATTTCATTTAAAGAATTTTAAATATATGTCAAACACACCACTGTACTTTTTTGAAGCTTCATGCCCTAAACAGGTTAAAGATCTCAACATTCATTCTCACATTTTCTAGTTGAGATAAGATATAATAAGTAATACATTAATGTCAATGTCATAACTTATCTTACATTATACTATACCGAAGATATAACAACAAATATAAATTTTTAAATAAATATAACATCATTTTTAGCATCGAGACAGATTGTAGAGTATGGTTCGCTAAAAGATAAATAAAATATTAATGTACAACACACACCTGCAAAAACACATTTTCGTGAAAATGAATTTAAATTATTATTGAAATTATTTTTAAATATAGGAATGGAATTTTTGCTAATTGTTTAAAATTATTTCTTTTTTCCATAGATTTATTCTTCAATATTCGTTTTCATTAAAATATTCATAACTTAAATAAATTAATAGAATTTCGGGATGACTTTGAAAATTGTGTACACGATTTATGTATAGTGATTGACACACTTTCTGTGGTAAACCCAATTAACCACTTCTGATTTTCTATCTAAAGAATGCTCGTATACAAATGTATGGGCCGACAAAACAAGCACAGTGTAATTAATTTCCGTTTTACATTAAACAAATTTTAAAGTTTTAAATAAAATATTATCAGTTAAAGATGAATTTCAGAAAATATGTGCAAATAAACTGTTTGCTTTTAAAATATTTCATAGACAGTGTTAACAGATTCACTTTAAATAATTTTGAGCCAGAGATAAATGTAGATTGACATGTATGAGAGGGAGGAAATGTAGGTTGATATGAATATAATCGAAGGTACTCCTCAACATTTGGGTACTGTAAATTTATAGAGAATCAAACACATTTCCTATGGACTGATTTACATAGAATTCCATACATGACCACAACACCCCTTTCCCATTTATCAATTATACGACTGTCAAAGTATGCGCCATATATCTTAATATGAAATCCTTGTTTCAAGAGTTACATAAAAAGTAAAAAATATCAATTTTACAAATTAGTGTGGAAATCATGGAAGAAAATTTAGATTTTTATCTTTGTTTATCGTTCTACTTTCTGTTGCAGAGTTTAAGCTACAATGCATTATTGAGTCCAAGAAAACAACTTCTGAGTTAAAACCGGTATTGCTGTGGAATTTTTGCAAATGAAACTGAATGGTTATAATAATGAGGTAATGGGAAATATTACATTATTTTCCATTTTTAAATTTTCAATATATGTTCTTTTGGAAATATGACAGTGGATTAGGCCTACTGGGGATACCACTTATAAAAAAAATGCACCCAATTAGGCTCTACCTCCAGGGTGGGTGTGGAATGAGCCGTTAATTAGTTTATATATCTTTTTTTCGTTTTTGAGAGAGAGTGTTTTAACCAATATTAAAATAATAGGTACTTAATTTTTGTTTCTGTTGGTTATTAAACATTTATTTTCTGATATTTTGTATTTTAGGTTTTACGTATATACTTACAAATGAGAATTATCTATAATTTTTTTATAGGATATTAAAATAGTTTAACTTAGATTTAGTAATAAATTCCGCTATTTACTAAGATTACAATTCTATGAAATAGAGTATTTTTTTATATATTTTGTGTTCTTTTATAAGATGCGAGACAGGTTTTGTGCTTTTTTAATTTTTACCAAAATAATGTAATTTAAATGCAATTAATTTACTTCCACTATGTAGAAATAATTTAATCCTAGTAGCGAAAATTTTTTTACAGATTTAAAGTGATATTATGATAAATTTTTTAAATCCAATCTTGAAGAGTATGTTTAAAATATAATTATAAATCAAAATTTGCAATTTACAATAAATTATTTCTTTAAGAGAATATGGTAACATTAAATATGTTTTACTGATAGTTAACATATTTTGAAATTGTAAATATGAGAATTCATTATCTTGTAGAAACTTCTAAAGCAACTGAAATAGATTAAATTAAGAAAATAAATTATATAAAATGTTATTATTATTTATTTTTTATAATTGCATTAAATATTATTGTTATATACTTCTAGAAGACAATGCAGAATCTGGCGTAAAATGTTTTCAGTAATTATATACAATAGTTGAAGATTATTTAAACAAAAACAACCCATATAAATCACAAACCCAGAGAAATGATTTATATGATTTAAATATAGGTTAATTAGGGGTTTAATTTCTCATTCCTTTTCATCGCATTTTTTTCAGATTTTACGTATATTTGGACCTTTGGGAACGCTAAATATATCTTCTCATGGCAATTATTTGTTGTATTTTTACAGAGTGGCACAATACAATATTTAGAATATAATTTTTTAATGTCAGACATAATAAACAAATTTCTGTTATATCCAATAATTTACACAGAAACAATTTTAAATGTCGCTTTTCAAGATGTAAACAATATATTCGGTAGGTGTTTTCATGAACTGTGACGTCAGAAACTCGGGGGAGGGAAAGTATCTTTTTTGAGAGACGATAAAGAGTCCGCCATAAAACCCGTTAGATCGAACTAATTAGGCCCCCAAATGAAAGAAAATAACTACTGTCCTGCTTATTTTTTTCTTTTATTGTTTAAAATTAAAACTAGAAAACTGAAAAATTCATCATTGTATAAAATATTTAAAGAAATAAAAAGTAAAATTTTTTTTGAAAATGAAAATAATTTCAAAATTTAAAATTTCTTAAAAAATTAAATTTTTAAAGTATGAGGCAGTTTTAAAATAATTTTACTTAAGATGCACTTTTCTTTTATGACTAAAAGGCAATACAGTTAATTCCGTCATTTCAAATTTCTGTCCGGCTTCGAACTTGCTATAAATCTATTATGTTTCGTTTGCAAATCTGTTTTTATTTTGTAAATTTCGTAAGCGGTTGACATAAATCTGTGACATACGATGAAAAACTCAATTTAAAATGTGTAATTTGTAAATAATACTCTTATTTTTTAGCCATTAACAGAAATGTTTTATAAAGTAATGTCCCGAAGACGTTTAATAAATAAAACAACAAACTTTTAAATGTTGAGACTATTTAGTGATCAAATTGTGAAATAAAATCTTATTTTCCTTTTATTCCTTCAAAACGAATTATAAAAAGGTGTTCTTCAAGCGTATGATCGTATTGAACATTCGATTAGAACATTATAGCACTCTGGTGTTATTATATAATATTTGCTAAATGGAAAAGAACTCACATAAATTTTGCTAATATTTCAGATAAACGCTAAGCAAAAGTTAAAACTTATTTTCAGCTACTGATGAAACTGAAGGGGATATGCTTTATGTCTTTTGTGGATGAGTATGTAATACTCAGCTCACAGTCTAAACCCAAGGGAATCAAACTCAATGATGGTTGAGGGTTTCAAGGTCAACCCTCATATACGAAGACACTGAAAAAGAAAAGAAGATATATTTTTAAATTAAACACACTCTTTTATATTTTAACACTTGTACTATACTGGGAAATTATGATAAAATGAGAACTTGAGTTATAATATAATTTGATAAAATATCAGGGAGTGTCACATAAAATATCTGATTATTTGATCAACTTTATACTAATATTACAATTCTAAAATTAAATTAATGATATTCAACTATCCTTTGGATACAAATATAATCATTAAGATGACAACTACACCGTACATAAGTTAAACTAACAGTCTAAAAATTAACACTGTGAAATAATATTAGAAATCCTTTATATAATGAAAAATCATTGTAAATTGATCTATGTTACTTGTTGATTGTGTACTTGAATAAGAATAGGAGTCGTTTGAGATAATCTGGAAATACATATATTAAATACATGAGTTAAAAATACATGTTATTATATTTATCAACAGGATCTCGTACATTTTGTAAAACATCGTAAATGGAAGAAAAATGGAATTTGATGAAAGTATTACTAGGACACCAGATGTGAAAGGGTTATATCGTTTCAATAAAGAAAACAACAACATTCCAAAGTTGTTAAGAACTATTTAATTAACAGAAAAAAAGGTTTGGTGTCCAGTTTTCTAATCAGAAATTTAAGAAAATATTTATTTTGTGTCAACACATAAATATTTTTCTTAAATACATAAATCTTTTCGTGTTGCGTATTTCACGTTTTGTGCAACTGCTATGGAACCGATTTCAAATGATTATTTGTGATAATCAGAGAGAAAGTTAAAGGGAGAAAGAAAATGAAAGATTACCATCATAAATGTCGTGCTTTAATGTTAGTGTATTCAACATATACATCAACATGACGCCGATCCTCCCAATAAGTGCTATTCGCGCCGCACGACCATCTTGTAAAACTATTTCTGTGGATGATGAAGTCTTATTGCAGAGAAGCAGTCATCAGGCACTCGATACATAGGGATGGTAAATTGAGTATCCCCGATTAGACTTTTAATTTTTTAATGTCCATAGGTTTATGAGAACAGTGATTCATCTTAATCCTCCAATCAGATGCGAGACATTCACTTTTGACTAACTGCATTGCATATTCCACTGTGTCTTTCTTTGTTGGCGAGTACTTCAGGTTTTCAATCCCTAAGAGGCCAGTATCACTGAGTCAGTTTGTCATTTGTGACTGAAATCCCATAGAGTGTAGTTGTTTCCTGCTTTCTGAGGGAAAATTCATCTGTAATAGAAAATTGAAAATTTCTTTGAAATTTCTCTGGATATAGAGTGGAAGAAAATCTTGATGTTTTTAATTCTCCTTTTTACTGCTAGATAAAAACTTAAAACACGTTTTAAGTCTTTAAATTCTAGTAGGTATTTTTTAAATTTATGTAGTATTTTGTGGTACCAAATTATGCATTCTTTTATAAAAGTGTAATGTATATTAGAGTGGTCGAAACTTACCAATCATTCTGTTTAAGAATATTTCTACGTTTATTATTTATTGATTCTATTTAAAACACACATACTCACTCAAAAATATATATGTCTAGTTCGGTTTAGACAGTGTCGTGACCTAATCCTGTCTGAATTCATTTAGTTGTTATGGTGCCATATGTGATATTTTCTTGAATAATTCACCGTATGATAATATTTGCATATTTGCATGTAAGATTATTTTCTTGGATTCATATATATATATATATATATATATATATATATATATATATATATATATATATATATATATATATATATATATATATATAATTGACAACAATTTCAAAACTTTTATTTTAAAAGCAAAGTACTTAACACTTTAAAGATTTTATAGAAGTCAAAGACTATGCTCAGATGTAATAAAATATAGCACGAATTTGTTCTAAATTAAAGAATTTGAATAAAAGAATTGAATATTGTATTATAAAAATAAGTTATTTTATTACAGGTATGGAACACATGTTTGTAGACATCGATTCCTCCGAAGGGATGACTAAATTTTCGAAAGAAGAGAAGAGCTCGATGACCGTGGGTCAAAGCTTGACCGCAGATTCGGGTGCATTCAACAATTGCGGATACCAGCATGCGGGACTCAGACGTTTGCTGCAGAATGCTGGAAGGAGTATCGGTCGACGAAGCACATGTAAACTGTCTGCCGAATTCCATTGGAGATAGTTTGTTAATCGAAGAAGATAACGGTGTTTCTCCCACTCCGAAGGAAGAGGTCTGCACAGAATCGGCAGCAACATGGCAACTTTTTTTTTTTTGCCATATTCGAAGACGACGATGACGCTTTGCAAACTTCAGATTCGTCTTCGGAAGAACCGTTCGAATCTGAAAATGAAAATGGGGTTGTGGATGACCCCGAGAATCAGTCGAAAGAAGAGGATAAGAATAGTGTGGAACTTGTGGAAGAAAATTTAGATTTTTATCGTCTACTTTCTGTTGCAGAGTTTAAGCTCCAATGCATATTTCAGTCCAAGAAAGCAACTTCTGTGTTAAAATCGGTTTTGCTGTGGAACTTTGTAGAGTTTTTGCAAATGATACTGAATGGTTATATTAATGAAGTAATGTGAAATATTACATTTTTTCCCATTACGTTTTCAGTAAACGTTCTTTTCAAAATATGACAGTGGATTAGGCCTACCGGTTATACCACTTATAAAAAAAACGCACCCAATTAGGCTCTACCTCCAGGGTGGGTGTGGAATGAGCCGTTAATTAGTTTATTATGTAATTGTTTTATTTTCGAGAAAAAAGTTTTTTAACTAATATTTAAAATAATATTTACTTAATTTTTGTTTCTGTTGATTATTAAATATTTATTTTCTCATATTTTGTATTTTAGGTTTAACGTATTGTTGTAACGCATTGTTGGCTAAATTTAGGAATTTCTACACTTCATTTTGAAAGTTTCATGAAATAACTGATTTAAATTAGCATATAGAATGTCAATCCATTTTATTCGGTGACAGTAAACACAATTTTAAGGAAATAGTCACTGCTTTGAGGGCAATATAATAAAAAAGGGAACAGATAAATTTGAAATAAATTTAACTTTTTTTTCCATCCACACTACCAGAGATTACCATTTCCGTGAAATCAAATTTTAATATGCAAAGTGTTCTGTAATAGTTCACAATTTTAAACACGAAATTCTTCAAGGTCTGCATATATTCTGAAGTATACACTTTAAACTTATTTATTAATATTCATTAATTTATAGCATTAACAAGATTTAAAGTCGTTTCCAAATATTTCGCTCTCTTTCTCTGTGTAACTATTGACAGCTATTCTAAGGAAATTCCTGTATGTTTTTTCCTTTTTAACGAAGAGAATATTTGTTTACAAATATAAAATAAACAAAACAGCACATAATGAACCATTTTGGCTTGAGAATGGAATCTCAAAGAGTTGAATAAAATTTTATCATTTATAGACTTTTCTCTGAAAGCCGCACACCTGCAAATCAATATTTAGCATATGAAATGAATCAAAGATAGTTTTAGCATATTCGTGTAATGCGGATTTTCAGTGGTAAATAAGGATATATTGACTTATCACCGATAAGAAAATGTCAGCGGAAGAGCAAAAAAAGAAAGGGGTACACGAGCTTTTATTATTGAAGCCTCTTTGCTCGTATTTTTTTCCGCAACCTGAATTACCATTATAGATTGGGTTCTTTAATCCTTCTTCCCTATTAAAGTTTTCCTATTGTAGTGTATGTTTATACCATGCATCATAATATTAGACCCTGTCCCTGTGACGTGTTACACACAACATAAGAAAGTCAACAGTTGCAGCTTAAATAGGGCTTATATTATCTCTCAAACACTGAATGTCTAAAGGAACAATGAAAAAGTCCTTGTATTTTTTAAATGGCAAAAACTTTCTTTCACCATTTTAAGGCTTGATTTTTAAACCGCAACTTTAATTTCGACATAATATTTAAATATCGTGATGATTAAATAATACTTGACTTTGTTTTGTTAGATATTCTGTGTTTATAATAGTAAATATATTTTATATTAGTAGCTCAATCAGAACTGTTAAATATGAACAATATTTTTTAAATGATCTGATCTTGTCTTTAATAGGTTAAAAACTTAATAAATTAATAAGGCAAAATCATTATTACTTGATGTATTATTTTATATTTCAATATCCCATAATAGTGAGTGGCTATTTTAATGGGGATGTACATGACTTTGTAAATGTAATAGAAACAAAATAAGTACTCATTAATATGTAATGTTTGTTTAGTATTTTTTATGAGTAAAATGTTGGAGATTTAAAAGTTATTGTAGAGATAGTGTATGTGCGTAAATTATTTTAAAGAAAATATACTTAGTTATTTAAACTAAATTTTTTTAATGAAATACTTGTGAAATAATTTTAAAGTTGTTGTCTAAAACTATATAGGCAACTTTTTTGAATTTTCATTAATATTCCAAAATGATTATTGTTTAATTTTTATATGACACACTGGTTCCTTATGTACAAACACCTGGTTTAGTGAATGGGTCTATAACTTTCCTTCTTTTTTTCTAACTTAGATTCGAGGAAGATGTTTGTGATTTTTGGCCTCTGTAACTACTAATAAGTTTCTAATAACTGGATTTTTCATTTTCTTTTAATTTTTATAAAGATTCAAATATAAATTATGCGAAGCGTTAAATTTAACTTTCATTCAATATTTTGTCTAATTAATTAAATTTTCTCTTAATACTTTATAGATATTACTGAAAAATGAAATAACGGTTGGAAAAGTGTTCAGATTGTTAGAAAAGATAGGTAAAATTTATTATAAATTATACAAAATTTATGTTTAAAAGAAAACGGATGAGGCGTAAAGTTCAGTTCTCAAACTCAACAGTACCTGATATTGTTTGCAGTAGATGGATGTATAACATGTCACTGACAATATATCTATGGTGAAGTAGTTAAAACGTGAAAACAATGCATTTATTATATTCAAGATATTCACTGTTAATTATTTTGGAATTTGTTTTAATGCAAACACCAATCCATAGTTCTTTAACTTAATATGTGTCGATTTTATTTATAAAATTGCTTTTCTACATGAAAAGAAATCTTTATCCTTATTGTAAATGTTCTCCGAAAATTCCAAATACTTGCAACTTTGCTAAGCTATAACTGGCTAGCCAAGCCATTAGTGAAGGAAATTCATGAACTAAAATTCTACTCAAAGAATTATATAGCAGTTAGTACTCAAACATACATTATTTTATATTCTTATTTAGTTTTCACTAGCCAGAAATTGATAGTCAAGCCCTAAATCTAAATTTTTTCATCCGATTATTCTTTGGATAAAACAAGATTTGTATCGTATTATACAAGACAATTATGATACACTGACACTGACTGTTTTAGTTTAATGACACATATATTCATCAGTTATTAGTTTATGAGGAGGATTGGAAAATGTTACTGTGACATTTTATGTAGTAATCTGAAAAATATTAATTTGATAATGAAAGTGTTTATTGCATAAAATAACACCCCACCATTCATTCCTCAGATTTGTATACGTTTCTGTATATTAATATCTCTCTATAAACTTCCATAATTTATCTAAACCAAACCTTAAATCTTTCAAATGTCCTTTTTTCTAAACAAATCATTAAAGATGAAAAAGAATAAATAATATTTACTTATTAAAATAGGTTTATTGTACTTTTTCTCTGATTTCCATATTTTATAAACTTAATGTGTCGATTTTATTTATAAAATTGCTTTTCAACATGAAAAGAAATTTTTTGAAATAATATTAAAAATCAATTATATTATGAAAATTCAATGTAAATAAAACTGGATTAGTTGTTGATTTTGTACTTGAATAAGTATAGGAGTCGTCTGAGAAAATTGGAAAATACATGTGTTAAAAATACATGTTATTATATTTAGTACCAGGATCTCGTACACTTTTAAAAATATAATAAATGGAAGAAAATGGAATTTGATGAAAATGTCAGAACACTGGATATGAAAAAGTCATGTACAGTTTTCTAATGCGGGATTTAAGAAAATGTCAATGTTGTGTCAACATTTGCGCATTTTACGTTTTGCGCAACTGTTCTGGATCTGATTTCAAATAATTATAAGTGATAATTATAAATTTAATGAAAGAGGGAATACGCCAAGTTTATGATCGTTAATCTCGTGCTTTAATGCTAGTATATTCAACATATATATCCACATGACGCCGATCATCCCAACAAGTGCTATTCCTGCCACACGACTAACTTGTAAAACTATTTCTGTGGACGATGAACCCTTATTGCAGAAAAGCAGTCATCACTCACTCGATGGATAGGGATGGTAACTTAGTTGAGTATCACCGATTAGAGGTTTGTAGGACAGTAGAATTAAAAACCTGATTTTCATTGTTTTAAATAAATAATCATGTATACATACATATATGTGTAGTATTTCAAAATTATTACACCTAAAATACCTAGCTAAGATTCTCCTTTTCCCCTTCTCATTTTTTCATGCCAATTTCCCTGTCACAAAATTTCAGATATGGAGAAGTGTTCGCGACAAAAATTCTTTTTACATGTCTCTCAAAACTAATGCTAGAACAAAAGTTTATTTTCTGTCCATTCGCCACATTTTCTTTCTGGCCCAGGAAAAAGGATTCACTGCTTCCTTCTTCAAGTTGCTGCGTAACGCTGACTGATATGCTGGTCTCATGGGAATAGTTCAATGTTTTTGCTTGCTGTTGGAGAGATTTGTAATAGAAATGTTTTTCTTAGTTTTTTCTTCTCGTCTGGTAGATAAGTACAATTTTTGCTTTTGAGACCCCGCTGTTGATTTCATGGAGAGACTTCAATTTGCTAAAGCTTTCCTTATTCGCTATTATGCCCGGGCAATTAATAGTAGGGGCTATGTTTTAGTGTAGTAGCGGGTATAAATTAGCAAGTCACACACACACACACACACACATATATATATGTAGAGAGAGAGAGAGAGAGAGAGAGAAGGGAGAGAGAGAGAGAGAGTAAAGGGAGACGAGAGAAGGGAGAGAGAGAGAGAGGGTAAAGGGAGAGCGAGAGAAGGGAGAGAGAGAGAGAGAGAGAGAGAGAGATAGATAGATATTTATATGAAACCCTGACATAACGCTATTTTCCATTCAGATACCAGTTGGTTATTATAATATGTTGCTATATGTAGAATTCTAACACTGTAAAATTGTTAAATGTGAGTAAAGGCAAAAAGTTACTACTGTATATTGCATACAGTGTAAAGAAGAATAAACATAATAAAACATACAAAGGACAATAAAGAATTATACACTTAATCCGTAAAGAATTATACACGTACATTTGCATATGAAGAAAACATAATTTTACTCTCTTTCGGTATGGAAATAAATTTATATGATTGTGATTTTTTCACATTATTCATTTTGTTTTAAGCTATCCTTTGCATTTTTTTTAAAATATCGTCAAAAAAGGCAAGCATTAATTTTCTTCATTTTATTTTGCGATTATTCACACTTTTGATATTTGATGGTTAATTCTATAATATCGTAATATCTTTTCGAAAGTTGACGCTTCTTTATTTGCAAACTTGTTAGGAAAGGATATAAGGAACTTGATTTAAGATTTTTACAAATTAAGTAATTTTAAATCCTGATTAAGTTTTTACAATCTAATTGAATATATATTTTATTTCTCTATAATTTATCGGTAAGAATTTTCTTTGCTGAATTCATTTCAGATCGAATTGTTATTATGGAATATCGCATACGTTATAACGTTGTTTCAAAACCTCACAGTGATGAGGAGAAAATAGTATACAAAAATGAGTTTAGAACAAATTCTCATAAAATACAAATATTGCTATTCCTTACTCTAAATCTGTAGTTGTCATTAAAACGTGATGGAGTTGGAACAGATATTCAATATTGCAAGTCCTATAGAGGTTTTGTTTCCACACAAAAATTTCCTATAGTACGGAGTCGGTACAAAATTGTGGTTTGAGAAAACTAAGATATAATTATTAAAGAGTTAACTAAGATATAATTATTAAAGACAAAGTTATAACTTTTGGCGTATTGTCTTGTTCTACGAAAGTTTGAAAACATTTTCTCTAGAAGAATTGACAAAAAATAAAAGCTTATAATATTCAAATTTTTGTTAGATTTACATAGCGTAATCTAATAATTTATACCAAAACTCTAACTACGATAACCTATTAAAAACTATGATATTCCAAAAAATCACTTTTGGAAAATGGCGGCAACCAAACAATTTTACGCGTGTAACTTGCTCAGTGTAAATTGAGGCAACAATATTCATATCCCATATCACAAATTTCAATATACTTTCTTTCAGTTAAATGATTTTAAATATTTTTAAAACATATAATTCACATTTGATTAATTTCTAAATTATAATCACTTTTGTGTTTAAGAACAAATAATCCCTTTTTCCTTCCTTCGCGAATGATTAGTACGGCTTGTTAAATACTTCATAGTTTATCTGAAATTAAAAGATCTCACATGAAGATTTTTATGGCTAAATAAACCAAACTATACATTTCATTTTGACAGATTCATGAGCTATCTGATTTAAATTAGATTCCATATAGTTTATAAATTCTATTTTTACATAGATATACAGGATAATTTACTGTTACGCATGTAATATAATAGAAGAGGTAAATGATAAATTTTTAATGATATTTAAATATTTTTTTGCACCTACACTTAACACACTGAAATTTAAGCTCGATTAGGATAGTAAATTTAATAATTAGGTAACAAACACTCTACCAAAGATTACCATTTTCGTGAAACCAAATTTAAGTATATAAACTGTTCAGTACAACAATTTTAATCATGAAATTTTGCTAGGACCAGATATATATTTCAGTATTTTCATTTTTCAATTCATTTATAAATATTTATTATTTTATTGTATTAACAAAATTTAACATCCTTTCCAAATATTTCGCTCAGATTTTTTGTAGCTAATGGCTACAATTCTAGAGAAATTCCTTTAATTTTTCCTTTAATTCCTTTAATTCCTTTAATAGTTTACAAAAATAAAAGCAATCAAAACAGCACATAATGAAGTAACAAACCATTGTGCCTGTCATATTGTGGAAGCATATAACATGCATCATAATCTGGAACTCTATACCGTGTTACATGCGATATAAAAGGGATCCACTTGTATGAAGTGAAAGGCGATTAACGTTATCTTTGCAACCCCAGCATCTAAAGGTACAAGATAAAAAAAGTCTTCACTTTATTTAAACTACACAAATCTTCATTTAACCATATAAGGCTGATTCTTTAAACCACAACTTTAATTTCCACATATTATTTAACTGTTTTTGTTAGATATTTTATATTTTGAATGATAAATATTAATTAAATATGTTTTACATTCGTATTATATTCCTAACTGGTCAATATGAATCATTTTTATTAAATGATTTGATCGGATCTTTAATAGATTGAAAACTAGATTAACAAACCAAAATCATTATTACTTGCTGTATTACTTTTCATTTAATATGATATAATAGTGAGTGGAGATTTTAATGGTTATCTAAATGACTTTGTAAAAAGTAATAGAAGCAAAATAAGTACTCATTTATGTGTAACTTTTGTCCAACGTTTTCTTATCAGTAAAATGGGCGAGAATTACATTTATGATATTACATTAAAAGTGTATGTGTGTGCAAACTATTTTAAAGAAAATATATTTTGTTATTTTTAAATTTCTAAATTTCCATTAATGAAATGCTTGCGAAATAATAATTAAAGATTTTGTCTCAAACTATACAGGAAAATATTTTTCATTTTCCTTAATATTCAAAAATTATTATTGCTTTTATTCTCTTATACGAGTTGTGGAATCTTTGTGTTGTACAAAAACATAATTTAGGAAATAGTTTCTTGAATTTCCTTCTTTTTTTCTAACTTCGAGTCGAGCAAGATGTTTGTGGAATTTGGCTTCTGTAACTACTAATAACTTTTTAATAAAAGGATTTTTCTTTTTCAACTCCTCTTCTTAGCCCACTCTCCTGTTTCTAATCATGGAACTTGTTGGTGCTTCAACCACATTTGGCGAAATTGGCGTGCTTGCAGCTTGCGTGCGTGTCGTGCTTGCAGCGTGGCGTTTGAAATCTGGCGAGGGGATCGTAACTCAACAAATTGATACATAAACAAAAACAACATTTTGAGGAAAAATTTTTACAAAAATTGAATATTTAAAATCTAATTGAATTAACAAAGAAAACACAAAGGAAACACATAACATTCATACTAAATAGACTGAAACATTCACTTAATCACAAATTAAATAAACTGAGTGTGATTTTCATCACAAATTTGTGATTTAGTGTAAACTGTAAAATTAATTTAAACTCTTTGACTTAAAAGAAACTATATTTTGAGTGGAGGTTGAAGAGGAGTTGTAAAATTGAAAATTTGTTTTCAAATCTCTTATTTAAATTTTTACAAAGATTTAAACATGCACTAAATTAAGCAAAAATTTAATTTCTCCCTTTATATTTTATTTATAGATAGAACTGAAAAAAAAGGATTAGTAAATGTGTTCATATTTTAATTACACATAGATAAAATAATTTATAAAATATAAAATATATATTTTTACAAGAAAACTTGGGAGGGTTGGCCGCAGAATTCAACTAACCACTCATAAAGACTCAACAATATCTGATATTGTTATCGGTAGATGACCTATAACATGCCATTGACAATATCTCTGTGGAGAATTATTTAAATTTGGAAGACAAAATATTAATTATATTCAAGATATTAACTGTTAAGAATTTTTGAATAAGCTTTAATGAAAGCACAAATTTGCATTTTATAAACATAATGTCTCGAATTTTATTTATAAAATTGCTTTTTTTGCCGAAAAAATTCTTATTTTAAACATTCTCGGAAAATATAGAACACTTGCAACTTCGCTAAGCCAAAGTAGCTGGATAGCCAAATTAGAATTTATGAACTAAAAGTCTACTTAATAGATTAGAGAGCAGGTACTCTTCAAACATACATTAGTTTATATTCTTACTTAATCTTCACATGCCAGATATTGAGAATGGAGCCCTAAATCCAAATTTTTACATCCTATTATATTTTGGATAAAAACAATATTTGTATCATATTATACAAACAATTATGATATATGAACACAGGAAGTTTTTGTATAATGACACATAAGAAAACATATATTCATCAGTTCTTAGTTTATAAGGAATGTTGGAAAATATTACTGTGACATTTTTTAAAATATTCTGAAAAATATTAATTGGATAATGAAATTGTTTATTGCATAAACAAACACACCACCCTTTCCTTCCTCAGATATCTACACATTTCCATATATTATTATCTCTCTATTACCTTCGATATTTTATCTCACTCACAGCTTGAATTTTTCAAATGGCATTACTTCTAAACAAATCTTTATAAAAGATGAAAAAAAAGAATAAATAATATTTACCCAATAAAATAAGTTTATTGTGCTTTTTCTCTGTTTCTTTACAAGTTCATATGACTTGCATTCCATAAACTAAAGAAAACTAGGATATAGATATTATTTTAAACAAAAGCGTGCTCAGGCATAAAATTTAAAATTGTTTTAGTCTCAGAAGGAATACTTCCACATTTACATGCATATTGAAAAAGAAAAAAAAAACCGTTAAAACTAACACTGCAAGATTTCTCTAAAATATATCAAAAGTGGAATTAATTATCCAGCTAAATTCTAACAGTTAATTAATCACAATGTAAAACACGAAAAAAATAAATGTTAAATTAGAAAAAAATTGATCATGATATATTGTTCTAAAGTTCCTGAGAAATGAGAACTGTTAGCAACGTAATTAGAAAATTTAAAAATTAAATTTAATGGGGAAAATAATTAGAAGGCAAAATATAGTACAATAATAATAAACCTGAAAAATCTAAACGAAAATAAATTAAAAATAAAACACAAATTGTAAGTAAAATATGCAAGCAAAATTCCGTCATTTTATTTCGAATGTAGTAAGATTCTTCTTGATCGTAATTCTTCCAAAATATTAAATGAGATGCAAGAAATCTATTTCTAAATTTAACTTCACGGTTCATTTGATGATTAGAATAATTTTTTTCATTTAAAGGACTTCAAAAATTTAGAAAACATACTATTTTGTTATAAAATCTAATTTCAGATCGTAAAAAAAAAAAAAACTGATTGTCATATTTAGGATTAAAGGAATCGATAAAAAATACGACAATCTTAATGGAATACCTTATCTTAAATTAAACCAACCCGTAAGTCTAATAACAAATATAAACTTTCACAAAACTTTAACCTACGTTTCATCTTCAAGTTACCAGGCTGAATGCTGAGCATAAATGGACTAACATAAACAAATAAAATATTAATATATTACTCACATTGTTAAAAATACTTTAAAGGCAGAGCGGGAAAATAGTGATAGATAAATAAAATAATAAGGTAAAAGAAACACTACTTCAAAATGTTATTTTCATGAAATTGAAATGAAAATAATTAAAATAGTCCGAACAATAAAGTAAAACGTAGAATTTTGCAAATAGTGGACATACTTTTCAGTATTCCCATATACAATTATTTTTCATTATTTATTATTTTATTGTATGAGCAAGATTTAACGATGTTTTTAAAAAATTACCCAAAAATGAGTAACTATTATCGTATATATTAGGTAGATTCGTTAATTATTTTTTATTTTTCAAAAAGAGAATTTTTGTTTAAAATTATTACCCCAAAAAGCAAAAGATAAATTACAAAACCTTGTGACCTTGAGGAAAGCAACTCAAACACTTGAGTAAAATGTTATCCCTCTTAGACGTTTTTCAGAAAGTTTCACACCTGCAAATTAATATTTATCCTGTAAAATGTGTTGTGGACAGATATAACACAAGCCATTTAAGCCGATTTTAAACGGCAGATAAGAAAAGATTTACATTTTACCCATTAGAAAATTTCGTTTAGTAGATGAAATCCAGAAAATATAAATAACAAAGGACTTCATTTACTTTTGTTATTGGAATTTTAAGGTTCATCCCTTTTCCCGGGACCTGAATTACTTTCTAGAAATCCTTACACTTGCCGTGAAGCCCCACATTATTAAGATTTCTATATTAGAGAATTGTATTCCACATCATAATGGGATACCCTATACCTGAGAAGAGTCACACAAAACATAAAAAGAGCAACAGTTGCAAACACCAAAACAGGATTAATGTTATGCTTTAAACTGCCCGTATCTAAATGTACGAGACAAATGCTTTTCTAGTCCTTCTAAACACATCAATCTGCTTTCATCCTTTTGAGACTGCAGTTTTGTAAATTAAATTCAAAGTATTAAATAGTATAATGGATATTTTCTGTCTGAATTATTTTCTGTCTGAAATATTTTACTCTTAGATACTTTTTTTAAATATAAACTAATTATGTTCAATATTAAAAATATTTTCAGAACTGGTCAATATAAAATATTTTATTTTTTAAGGGAATTGAATGGGAGTTAAAGAACTATGTTTATTCAACCAATATTTTTATAATTTGCTTTATTATATTGTACATGAATGTTATGTACCATGTATTAAGTTTTTGTAACTGTAACTGTGATGGTCTTGACCATGTGCTTTTAGTTTATGGTTCAGAGTGTCTCTCAGCAGTCATGCTGTTTAGCCTTAATAAAGTTGTTTAAGTTTTCATCTAGTGTTGTAACTCTCGTCTAAGTTACTTACATCCATCTAAGAAACTTATCATGGTGTCAGAATAAAAGTACGTAGTCATCCAATATCGAAATATCATCAAGCATCGTAAATATTGATTTCTTATGATTAGGCTTAGCGACAGCATGGCACATAATTTCCTGCAAATAGAAGCGTTTCATCCAGGTGATAACCCAGCAGAGGCATGGACAGATTGGCGACAAAGATATGAACTTTTTGAAGCTGCGTTAAAATATAATAAAGAGGATGACGCTACCCGCATTGCATTACTGCTTAGCGTTATCGGCAAGTCATCGTACAAAGACTACTTGGCGTTTGAATTTCCTGCTCTTACAGACAGTCAAACCAGAACAGTGAAGGATGTTTTGGACAAGTTCGATGAACATTACAAGCCATATCGTAATGTGACTCTCTCAACATTTGTTTTCAACAACATTATTCAAAAGCCTGGACAGAATTTTGATTCGTTTGTAACCGAAATCAAGTTACAGGCTGATCAGTGTGAATTTGGTGCTGCTCATGATCGCAACATTAAAGACCGTATCATACAAGGATTACGAGACGATGTTTTACGGGAAAGGTTATTGAGAGAGCCAGAACTATCGTTAAAGAAAACGTTAGAATTGTGCAAGTCAGCTGAACTCTCAAAACTGCATTCTCTTGCTATGTCACAGCCATCTACATCATCTACGCAAGTTGATGCTATAACTCGACACAAGAAGTTTCAAGCACAAAATAGCTCAATCAAACATCAATCCAACTCGTGCAATTATAAGAATAATCACGAAAAAAATCCAGTTCAACGCAATCAACGACCCTGTTCTCGATGTGGATCACATCATAGGCCTAGAAATTGTCCAGCGTATGGAAAAACTTGCCACAACTGTAAAATGCAGAATCATTTCTCTAGTGTGTGCAGACAGCCCAAAAAACAGCCAGCACAACGATCTCAACATAGAGTTTCAGCAATTGAATGTAATCCAGATGTAGCATTCATTGGAACTATATCAGCCTCCCAGCAGTGTGATTGGCTTCAAGAAATCATTATTAACAAATGTCCTGTTATTTTCAAACTGGACACTGGTGCTCAGGTGAATGTGCTTCCCTTGTCTGTGTTTCAGAATCTAAATTGCTCTTCTATTTCCCCGACAAGAATAGAAGTGTGTACATATACGGGTGATGCAGTACCAGTCGTAGGTGAAAGTGAAATTCTGTGCATGGTTGGTAATCAGTGTCATAAATTAAAATTTATTATTGTGAATCTTAATGTACAACCAGTATTAAGTGCAACTGCATGCATGACCTTGGGTCTAGTGAAAAGATTAAATTCCTCATCACAAGTAAGTGAAAATTTTGTAAATGTAGTAAAAACTAATTTTTGTTCAAGTGTAAATGTACAGTCAACTAATAATGTAAATTCGCCTACTGTTAATTCTGGTTCTCATTCATGTAAATTTTCACAACTAATTGAAAAGTACAGTGATATATTTGAAGGAATAGGCCGCTTACCTGGTAAGCATAAAATTATTCTGCATGATAATTCAAGACCCGTAATAGCTGCTTCTCGGAAAATACCTTTAGCCTTAGAACATAAACTTAAGGATGAACTTTTAAAAATGGAACAAAATGGCATAATTGAAAGGGTGACAAAACCTACTGATTGGGTAAATCCTATTGTTGTAGTTCCTAAGAAAGATGGATCAATAAGAGTTTGTCTTGATCCTCGTCCCCTTAATAAGTATATTAAAAGACAACATTATCAGATTCCCTCACAAGATCAACTATTGTCAAAGGTAAATGGTTCTAAAGTTTTTTCTCTCCTTGATGCCAAAAATGCTTTTTACCACATTCAACTAGATGAAGAAAGCTCTGATCTTTGTACCTTCATAACTCCATTTGGTAGATATCGTTTTCTTGTTATGCCATTCGGTCTAAGTTGTGCTCCTGAAGTATACCAGATGATTATGGACAAAATTTTTGAAGATTGCCCAGACATTGATCCATATTTTGATGATGTCATGGTGTATAGTAAAAACATAGAAGATCATTATGCAAAATTAAAAAAGGTATTCCAAATTGCTAGAGAAAGTGGGCTGAAATTCAACAAAGATAAAGCTCAAATCGCTGTTTCTAAATTACAATATTTGGGTCACATAATTTCTACTGATGGTCTCTCGCCTGATCCAAAGAAAGTGTCAGCTATCTCTCAATTTCCTGTGCCTACCACTAAGCAAGAACTAATGAGATTCTTGGGTATGGCTACATATCTCATGAAATTTGTGCCTAAATTTTCACAAGAAACTTCTATATTAAGAGATTTACTCAAAAAAGATACTAATTGGGTATGGAGTTCTCATCACAATGAGGCTTTCAAGAAAGTTAAGGACTTGTTACAATCGACTACTGTTCTTCAATTTTTTGACAAAGATACACCTATTGTCCTCTCTGTTGATGCAAGTTCCTATGGTATTGGTGGAGTTCTTCTTCAGAATCGCCAACCAGTTGCATATACTTCTGCTACCCTTTCTGATGCTCAGTCAAGATATTCCCAAATTGAGAAAGAGCTTCTTGCTATTGTTCATGCTTGTGAACATTTTCATTACTATGTTTTTGGCCAGCATATTGAAATAGAGACAGATCACAAGCCCTTGCTTGGTTTAATACATAAGCCATTTGAAGATATATCACCAAGACTTCAGAGACTTTTATTACGTCTACAAAGATACAGTTTTAAACTAACTCATGTTCCTGGAAAATACTTAGCTGTTGCTGATGCTTTGTCTAGAGCACCTGTTCCAGAAAATTCTGTTTCAACTACTGAAGTTGATGATGCACAGTTAATGGTTTCCCTGTTGGTTCAGGCATCAAATTCCAAACTGAATGAAATCATGATAGAGACTAAAAATGACATAGAACTTCAGAGTATTAAAAATTACATAGAAAATGGATGGCCTGATAAGAAAAGTGTAGTCCAGCATGCACAGCCTTATTGGCATTGTCAATCTGAATTGCATGTTAAGAATGGCCTTATCTGTCGTGGACAGCGTCTAGTAATTCCAAAGTCGTGTCGTAAGGATGTATTACAACGCCTACATATTGGTCATAGAGGCATAGTGTCTTGCAAAAACCTTGCCCGTCAATCTCTTTATTGGCCAGGTATGAGCACTGAAATTCAAAACATGGTATCACATTGTAATATCTGTCAACTAAATCAAAAGTTAAATAGCAAAGAACCACTTTTGGATAGAGAACTAGCAGAGCGACCATGGCAAAAGGTTGCAATTGATTTCTTTCATCTCTCTTCTGTAACATACATCTTAGTTGTAGATTATTTTTCCAAGTATATTGAGCTTCAACATTTACATCACACAACAGCATCTACAGTCATCAATGCATTAAAAACCTGTTTTGCTCGCTTCGGAATCCCTGAGGAAATTGTTGCTGATAATGGACCTCCATTTGATTCTAAAGAATTCCATGAGTTCTGCTTTAATTGGGACATACACTTCAACCCATCTAGTCCTGGATATCCTCGCTCTAATGGACAAGTTGAAAGGTGTATTCAGACTATTAAATCAAGTCTTGTTAAAGCTGCACAAGACAAGAATGATGCTCATCTTGTTTTGATGGAATATAGAAATACTCCCATGGATGGACTACCTTCTCCAGCTGAGATTCTAATGGGTCGTCGTATTCGTACTATGATTCCTACACTTCCATCCCTGCTTGTACCTCATTATGATTGCAGCTCTGTGCAAAAACCGTTTGCTTTTTCGACAACAACGACAGCATAAATATGATCTACATTCTCACCCGCTGAAACCATTGCAAGAAAATCAGGAAGTGTTGTTTCGTCTTAATAATCAGTGGTGTAAAGGGAAGATATTTAAAGTTGGACCACAGCCCCGGTCTTACATCATAAAGGGAAAGAATGGTAGAGAATATCGCAGAAATCGTTTTCACATAAAAGTTTTTAAACCTGCATGTCATATCAATCCCACAACAACAGCTGAAGATTTATTTACAGCTCCTGTGGTCAATTGTTCTTCTACGGTTCCAGTAGCTCAGACATGCAATCAATCTATTGCTCAATCTGTTGGTAGTTCACATACAGTGAATGCTCGAACAACTCGTTCTGGTCGAACAATTAATCGTCCACAACGTTTTAATGATTATGAATGATTGTAGTTTTCTGTACCTTATTCAATAATTGTCTTGCATTAGTGATTTCCATTTATGTACCTATTTACTTTTTATGTATCTTTGTTTTCTTCTTTTTTTTTGTTCTATTCTTTTTTTTAAAGAAGGAAGATGTTATGTACCATGTATTAAGTTTTTGTAACTGTAACTGTGATGGTCTTGACCATGTGCTTTTAGTTTATGGTTCAGAGTGTCTCTCAGCAGTCATGCTGTTTAGCCTTAATAAAGTTGTTTAAGTTTTCATCTAGTGTTGTAACTCTCGTCTAAGTTACTTACATCCATCTAAGAAACTTATCAATGAATATGATATAAGAAAAAGTTTGGAATTGAAGGATGTTGTAGATGACTTTGTCATAATAGCAAGAATGTGATTACTCAATAAGAAGTTATTCTTAACCAGTATTTTTTAATGAGTAATCTGGGGGAGGGGGAGAATTTAGTATTTTTTTTTACGATTGAAGTGTGAGTTTGCGTAAACAATTTAAAGCAAACACACTTTGGTATTTGACTTCTTTTTTATGTAAGGTGCTTGTTAAATGCTTTCAAACAAGAAGAAATATATTGCATTTTTATTAATATTAAAAAACTATCGATAGTATGCCCCTATATTACCACAGGGGTCCTTTCCTACAATCATCCAGAAATGTAAACTTGTTCTATGTTTTCTTCTTTTCTTTTACTGTTAGACTCGAACATGTGGATAGTGGTTTTTACCCTTTGTGAATACTAATACCTTAAAAAGAAACTTTTTTCTGTTTTATAAATTTTTAGAAAGATTTAAATGTGGATTATATTACGCGTTAGACAAAATTTATCATTTATTCATTGTTTATAGATGTACTTTCAAAACAAAAGAAAGACTTTTAAAAGTATTTTGCACTTAAAAAAGGGTTGTGAAAATTTATTATAAAATTTATAATATTTATAGTAAAAAAATGAGATAGGCAAGCCTCGAAAGTCAACTGTATATTATGAACACTAGCTGATATAAATTTTAGTAGATGAAATTTTATCAGATTGAGAATAATTTTATGGAAAATTATCTAAATATGGAAGTTAAAATATTAATTATATTCCAAATATTCATTATACCCAATTCATTAATTACCTTAACTGAAAACACCAATTCGCCTTATCATTAAACGAAATTTGCCGATTTTTATTTATAAAATTCCTTTTCTTTTGGTGAGTAAAGCATTCTCTGTGAATTATATGGCAGTAATTAATAAAATATAAATTAGTGCATATCCAAATTAACAGTTTACTGGCCTGAAAAGGAATGTCAAGCTCTTTGTTCCAATTTCTTATATCCTATTTTTTTTGTTTCTTTAAAACAATACTTATATCCTATTAAAAGAAAGTATTATGATGGACTGATACTAGCCGATCATGCAATATGTATCGCAGGAAAGTATACAATCATCAGGTTTTAGTTTGTAAGGAGGAATGGCAAAAGTTACTGTTACTTTTTACATGTTATTCTGAAAAATATTAATTGGTTAATTAAAGTGTTTATTGCAGAAGCTAACATCCCACCCTTTCCTTCCTCACATTTGTACACTTTTTTATATATTAATAATTACCTTTCATATTTTATCTCACTGCTTCAATCTTTCAAATGGCATTTTTTCAAACAAATTGTTAAAGAGAAAAAAATAAATATTGTTTATTAAAAAAATAAGTCTAATACACTTTTTCTCAGTTTTTTTCTTTTTACAAGATTTTTATGATTTGCACTCTAAAACTAATAAAATATAGAACATAAATATTATTAGGGACAAAAGCGTGTTCAGGCATACAATATAAAAGTGTTATAATCACTCGGAAGGAATACCCCCAACTCTACATGCATATTGGATATAGAAACGTTCAAATTAATCGTGCAAGTCTTCCTTAAAAATAAATTGAAAATGGAATTATTTAGCCATCTAAATCAACATCTAATATTTAAGATAAAATTAATCAGAGTGTTGAAGACGAAAAAATATATACTGTACTAGATAAGAAATTGATCCTGATGTATAGGTTTGAAATTTCCGAGAGATGAGAAGTTTTAGCTTTGCAATTAGAAAATTAAAATGTTAAAGTTAAAGGCGAAAGTTATTACAAGACAAAATACAGTAAGATAATAAGACACCTATAAAAAATCTACAAGAACAGAAATTAAGAATCAAACACAATTTTTTAACTCAAAAATGCAAGAAAAATTCCGTCAAGATATTTGGAATGTAGGAAGATTTTTCTTCACCGTGATTCATCCCAATTCTCAAATAAGATGCAAGAAATCTAGTTCTAAATTTGACTTGATTCATTTGAGGATCAGCGTATTTTTATCATTTAAAGATTTCAAAAGTTTGTTAAACATAGAAATAATTCTTTTTTGTAGATTGTCATACAAAATACAAATTACAAATAACGAAAAAAATATTCACTCTCGTATTTAGTCTTTCGGATTAAATGCATTGTTAAGATTACGACAATCTTAATATGCAACAAATTTCCATGAATAGAACTCGTCCGTATATCTGACAACAAATATAGTCTTTCAAAAAAATATAACCTATGTTCATCATCAAGTTGCCAGACTGAAAGCTGAACATAAATCAAATAAAAAACAAATAGATAAAATATTAATTTATGTCTAACACCATTAGAAATACTTTGAAGACACAGCGAAAGAGGGTGATAAATAAATATAATAATAAGGTAAGAGAAACACTGCCACAAACTATTATTGAAACTAAATTTAAAATAAATGAAATGTTCTAAACAATAAAGTAAAACGTCTAATTTTGCAAATCCTGGACATGCTTTTGAGTATTCCCATATACAATTAATTTTTAGCATATATTACTTTATTATACGAGCAAGATTTAATGATGTTTTTAAAAAATTACCCAGCCGCTTTATCAGTCGCTATTATCACATATTTTAGGTAGAATCGTTTATGTTTTTTATTTTTAAGGAAGATAAAGTTCGTGTAGGAATATACTCCCAAAATGCACACGACGAAATTAGAAATCCTTGTGACCTAAAGAATATCATCTCAAACACTTGAATAAAATGTTATCCCTCTTAGACTTATTCAGAAAGTCTCATACCTGAAAATTAAAATTTATCCTGTAAAATGTTTCAAGGACAGTTTTAGCACAAGCACTTTAAGCCGATTTTAACTGCAGATAAGAAAATCTTGACAGATTAGAGAATGATCCTTAGTAGAATAAATCTAGAAAATATAACAAAATAAAGAACTACATTTTCTTTGGTTATTGGATCCTTTTTGATCGACTCTTTTCCCAGGACCTGAATTACTTTCCAGAATTTGTTGCACGTGCCATGACTCCCCACATTAAAGAGATTTCTATTTTGAAGGTTTGTATTACACATCATAATGTGGAACCCCAAAACTAAGTAGAATCACACAAAACATAAAAAGGGCAACACTTGCAAACGTCAAAAGAGGATTAATATTATCTTTACACCTGCACGTATCTAAACATATCAGACAAATGCTTTTCTAGTCATTCCAAGGATATAAATCTGCTTTCATCCTTTTGAGACTGGAATTTAATAATAGATCAAATCCAGAAAATATAACTAAATAAAGGTCTTCATTTGCTTTTGTTATTGAATATTTGTTGATCATCTTTTTTCCCGGGATCTGAATTACTTTGCAGAATTTGTGTACGTGCCGTGACTCCCCACTTTATATGATTTCTATTGTGAAACCCTATACCTGAAAAGAATCGTACAAAACATAAAAATAACAATACTTGCAAACAACAAAACAGGATTAATATTTTCTTTACACCTGCCTTTATCTATACATACCAGACAAATCCTCTTCTAGTCTTTTTCACGAGGAACAATCTGCTTTCATTCTTTTGAGACTATATTTTGTAAATTAAAATCAGAGTATTAAATATCATAATTAATATTTTATGTCTCATCTATTTTTGTTACTCATTTCATTTTTAGACACTTAAATATAAAATAATTTTGTTCAATATTAGAAACATTTTCAGAATTGGTCAACATAAAATATTTTACTTTTTTAAAGAAATTGAATTTAAATCTTTTTAGGTCTTTAATAGTTTAAGAAGTATTTTTATTCAACCAAAATTTTTATAACTTGATTTTATAAATAAATATGATATAATAGAAAGTTTTTGAATGATGTTGTACATGACTATGTAAAAACAAATAGCTAGAATGTGATTAGTCAATAAGATGTTATTTTTACCCTGTAATATTTTATAAGTAAACTGGGGGGAGGTGGAGAATTTAATTTTTTACGATTGAAGTGTGAGTTCGTGTACACAATTTAAAGAAAACGCACTTTCTTATTTGACTCCTTTTTTATGTATGATGTTTGTAAAATATTTTTCAAGCAAGATATCTCAAACTATAGGATTAAATATATTACCTTTTCATCAAAATTAAAAAACTAGTATGTTATATTACCACTTCCTTTTTACAGAAACCAGAATATAAAGTTGTTTTATCTTTTATTCTTTTATTTTATTAGACTCGAACATGTGGATAGTGGTTTTTTATCTTTTGTACATTCTAATACTTTGCGGAAGAAAACTTTTATCTGTTATAAAATTTCAGAAAAATTAAAATGTGGATTTTATTACTCGTTAAATAAAATTTTCAATTAATTCATTGTTTACAGACGTACTTTTGAAACAAAATCAAGATTATTTTAAAGTGTTAAGCACTTAAAAAAGGGTAGTAAATTTATTTTAAAATTTACAATAATTATATGTAAAAAAATGGTCACGCCACGCAAGTTAACTGTACGTTTTAACACTACGTGAAATAAATTTTAGTTAATGAAACTATAACCTATGGACATTGTTAAGGGAAATTATTTAAATAGAGGTTAAAATATTAATTTTATTCAAGATATTTATTTACGATCAGTTTAAAATTAGCAATTCACCTTATGTATCGATTTTTATTTATAAAATTTATTTTCTCTTAGAGAATAAAAATTTCTCTGTGGATTATTTGACAGTACTTAATGAAACATAATTAGTGCATATCCAAATTTACACTTTACTGAGAAGTGAAATTGAATAGTCACAGCTCTTTGTACCAATTTTTTTATCCCATTTTTTTGTTTATTCTCAAAAGAAGAAACTTATTAAACGGAAAATATTATGATGTATGATACTAGCCGTTTCTATCCATGTACATGTATACACCTAACATTTCTATCCATTTACATTAACACTCCCTGGAAAAATATTATTGTACATTTTTACATATTATTCTAAAAATATTAATTTAATAATGAAACAGTTTACCATTAAACTAATCCATATTTACATTTCTGAAAGTGTATCTATTGTTTATAATACACAGCTTTTTTGTACCATCGATATCTTGTTTTACTAACTACTTGGTTTTCTATCCATTTATATAATACTTTGTACACAAAGGTTTCTATCCATTTACATAAATAATGCTTTCTATTGCATATATACACTCCCTGTACACAAAGGTTTCTATCCATTTACATATATAAGTTGGTAGCTTTCGATATTTTGTTTCACTGATAACTTGATTCTTGCAACTTGCAATTTTTAAACAAAATATTTAGAATGGCTAATAGAATAAATATTATTTAGAGATTAAAATCAGTGTAATATTTTGTACTTTTAAATGAAGAAAAATAAAATAGCATAAAAAAACAACAAAGTCTTTTTAATCTCCTGCAAGTAATACTCCAAATATTTTGATGCAAAATGGAAATAAATGTTTTATATCCTATCCATTCAGATGGTCTTAGGTGTAATATTTCAGATGTAAGTAATTGCAGTAAGGATCGAAAAGTAAGATAAATATTTATTTTGAAAAGAAATTTTGATCCTCTTGATAGTGTCAGAAATTCCTGAATAATGGGATATTGTAATTTTATAACTAGAAAACTTGACGTTAAAACCTCAAAAAATAATGTAAAAGAAAAATGTCTAAATAGACAAAATGCAGTAAAATAAAAATAATAAAATATATAAAAATGATTTAGAAACGGAAATTGAAAATTGAGTATATTTTTGACAAAATGCAGTAAAATAAAAATAATAAAATATATAAAAATGATTTAGAAACGGAAATTGAAAATTAAGTATATTTTTATAACTCTATGTAAATCAAATATCTTTCTTTAATTTCGAATAAAGGAAGATTTTCCTGCGCCGGGATTCATATGAGATTAAAGATTCCTCATATGAGATTCAAGAATTTCCCCTCTATTTCTCTTTTAGAGATTCATTGACGATTAAAATATTTATTACATTTAAAGAAATTTTAAATATTTAATAAACACAAAACTGTACGTTTTTGAAGTTTCCATGCCCTAAATAGGTTAAAGATCTCAACATTCATTCTCACATTTTCTCGTTGAGATAAAATGTAAAGACAAGTAAAACAACAATCTTAATGTCATATCTTAGCTTACATTATACTATACCGAAGATATTACAGCAAATATAAATTTTTAAATAAATATAGCTTCATCTTTAGCATCAAGGACCCAGAGATTGTAGAGTATGACTCGCTAAGAGATAAATAATATATTAATGTACAACACACACCTGCAACAATACATTTTCGTGAAAATGAATTGAATTTATTATTGAAAATATTTTGAAATATATGATTGGAATTTTTGGTAATTATTTGCTATTATTTCTTTTTTGCACAGATTTATACTTCAATATTCGTTTTCCTTAAAATATTCATAATTTGAATCCATTCGTAGGATTTAAACCCAACTAAACTCTTCTGATTTTCAATCTAAAGAATGTTTATGTGGAAATATAAGAAACAACAAAACAGGCACATGGTAATTACATTCCATTTCACATTAATGCAATCCTAAAGGTTTAAATAAAATGGTATCCGTTGAAGACGAATTTCAGAAAATATGTAGAAATCAAATATTTCCTTTTAAAATATTTCATGGACCTTGTTAATCACTTTAAATAATTTTCAGGCAGAGATAAGGTTAGATTGACTTGTATTCGAGGGAGAAAATGTAGTTGGATATGAATATAATCGCAGGTAATCCTGATGATTTGGGTATTGAAAATTTATAGATTATCAAACGCATATCGCACAATGTGAAATCCCTGTTTTAAGAGTTATATATAAGGTAAAAATTACAAATTTTACAAAATTTAATTTTATTTAATATATTTAATATTTATCTATAGAGAACCTTCTTCTTGTTAAACAATTTAAAGCGGTTTTAAAAACTTCGATTAGAGAATGAATATTATCATCATGTATTTAGTCAGAAATTTCAAATCATAAAAAATGACTGTCATAATAAATGTCATTAGTCCAAATCAAAAACAGTGATTAAAAAATCCATTTCAATTTTTCAACTCCACGCATGGAAACCAAAATTCAACTTTCTAAATTTGGAATGTCCAGAGGTTTACCTGAACAGTGATTCCTCTTAATCCTCCTATCAGATGCGAGGCATTCACTTTTGACCAATTGCATTGCATACTCCTCTGTCTTGTTCTTTAGAGCTGAGTACTTCAGGGGTATAATCCCTAAGCGGCCAGTATCACTGAGTCAGTTTGTCATTTGTGACTGAGATCCCATAGAGTGTGGTTGTTTCCTGCTTTCTGAGTGCAAAATTTATTTCTAATAGAAAAAACAAATTTCTCTGAGATTTCTCCGGATAAAGAGTGAAAGAAAATCCTGATGGAAAACGGTAAGACATCTATTAATCTATATAACTTAAGTTTCTGTTTCATATCTTTACATATTTTGTACTTAATTCTCTTTTATATTGATCTCTAAAATCTTTAGCAAAATTTTGTCTTTAAATACTAGTAGGTATTTTTTAAAATTTATGTAGTATTTTTTGGCGCTATTAGTTCTGTCTAAGAATACTTATGTATATATTATTTATTAAATATATTTGAAACACGCACAAAAAATATATTTGTCTAAGTTGGTTAATACTTTATCATGAGTTAACATGTAGTATTTATTTAATTTTTATGATGCCATATGCCATACATTTCACCTATGATAATGTTTGCTTGTAATATTATTTTGGCTCATTTAAATATATATACCTGATAAGATCTCCAAACGTTTATCTTAAATACAAAGTAATTATAACACTGAAGATTTTATTGCAATCCATGAATATGCTCAGATGTAATACAATATAGAAGAATTTTCTCGAAATTAATGATTTTGACTAAAAGTAATGAATATTGTATTCTAAATATAAATTATTTTATTACAGGTATGGAAATCATGTTCGTAGACATCGATTCCTCCAAAGGAATGGCAAAGTTTTCGAAAGGAGAGGAGTTATCTTTCTCCTTGGATGAAAGCTTGACCGGAGATTCGGGTGCTTTAAATGTTGCGGACACCAGCATGCGGGACTCAGACGTTTGCTGTAAAATGCTGGAAGGAGTAATGGTCGACGAAGAACTTGAAAAATGTCTGCCGAATTCCATAGAAGATAGTGTGTTAACAGAAGAAGATAACTGTGCATCTACAACTCCGAAGGAAGAGGTCTGCACAGAATCGGCAGCAACATGGCAACTCTCTTTTGCCATATTCGAAGACGACGATGACGCGTTGCACACTTCAGGTTCGCCTTCTGAAGAACCGTTCGAATCTGAAAATGACGATGGGGTCGTGGATGACCCCGAAAATCAGTCGGAAGCTGAGGATTAGAATAGTGTGGAACTTGTGGAAGAAAATTTAGATTTTATTCGTCTACTTTCTGTTGCAGAGTTTAAGCTACAATGCATATTTGAGTCCAAGAAAGCAACTTCTGAGTTAAAATCGGTGTTGCTGTGGAACTTTGTAGAGTTTTTACAAATGAAACTTAATAGTTATAATAATGAGGTAATGTGAAATATTACATTATTTTCCAAATAGTTTTCAATAAACGTTCTTTTCGAAATATGACAGTGGATTAGGCCTACCGGGGATACCACTTATAAAAAAACGCACCCAATTAGGCTCTACCTCCAGGGTGGGTGTGGAATGAGCTGTTAATTAATTTATTATGTAATTTTTTCATTTTTGAGACAAAAAGTTTTTTAAATAATATTTAAAATAATATTTACTTAATTTTTGTTTCTGTTGATTATTAAACATTTATTTTCTCATATTTTGAATTTTAGGTTTAACGTATTGTTGTAACGCACTGTTGGCTAAATTTAGGAATTTCTATACTTTTTTTTGAAAGTTTCATGAAATAACTGATTTAAATTAGCATCTATAATGTCAATAAATTTTATTCGGTTACAGTAAGAAACGTAACCATCGTATACCAATATATTATAATTTAAATGCAATTTTTACACTTTCATTATATACAAATACTTTAATCTTAGCTGCTATATATTTTTTTTACAGATTTAACGTCAATTCATGATAAAGTTTTCGTACATTGAATCTCGAAACGTATGTTAAGAAGCTAATTATAAATTTTAAATTGCACTTTACAGCAATTTATTTTTTTTTCAGACAGTATGGCAAGATTTAATGTATTTTAATGAATTTTAACATATTTTGAAACAGTAAATATGGGCTCTCAATATATTGTAGAAATTTCTAGTGTAACCAAAATACATTAAATGTAAAAAAAAATATATAAAATCTTATAATCATTTATTATTTATAACTTCATTAAAAATTATATTTATATATATCTTGAAGTTCATGCACAATCTGGCGTAAAATGTGTTCAGTAATTGTATAAAATATTTGAGGAAAAATACTGTAATTTTTTTAATAAACAGATAAAATTTATAAAATTTTTTAAAAAATTAAATTTTAACCTATGAGGCATTTTAAAATAATTTTTTTCTTAAGATTTCTTCAAGACTTTTATTTCAGGACTAGAATGCAATATAGTAAATTCCATAATTTCATACTTTCCCCATATGCATCTCCGATTTCGACCTTGCTACAAGTCTATTATGTTTCGTTAGAAAACCTAAATTTACATTATAAGGTTCGTAAGCGGTTGACATAAATCTGTGATATACGAGGAAAATCTCTATTTGAAATATCTTAACTAGAGTTGTGAGCAGTGGAAATAACCCGGTTTAAACCCGGGGAAAAACAAGGTTTTTTCAGAAGAGAATTTTGAAAATTTCCAAAACATGGGAATTTTGAAGTCGCCAATTTCTATGACTCAATGAGAACCACCATTTTTTTTCTGTCTTTGTTGTAGGCCTCAAAAGTTGATATATTCACAAAATTTAACTATTATATGCTATGAAAAAAAAATTGAATAATTGGGATTAACTAACTATATTTTGGCAAGGTGTCATATTTAACATGAAAGTATAAGTATATTTTTCTTTTGAGAAATATCCAATATTTTTATTGTTACATAAATATTAGGCAATAATCTGTAGTGTCACAAAACCCATAAATAATTATTTTTCTTGGATAACATCTCTCTCTCTCTCTCTCTCTCTCTCTCTCTATATATATATATATATATATATATATATATATATATATATATATATATATATATATATATATATATATATATATATATATATATATATATATATATATATATATATATATATATATATATATATATATATATATATATATATATATATATATATATATATATATATATATATATATATATATATATATATATATATGTCGTGGTCCGAGTAAACACACTGGTAAATATATAAATCAGTTCACACTCAAGTCATTCTTTTCTTCTCTTTATTACTCCATTTCACACGCTAATCAACATGGCGTCTCATTTTGGCGCCCAACTGCAAACAAAGGCAGTCTTTACTACTTCGAGGAGCCACAGTTCTGCCTGTAGTAATGTCTTATCGCTCTCTCTCTGCTCTTATCACTGCGCGTGAGCCGTATTTATGTGACTAATAACGCGAGGCGCGTTACTCCCATTAAAAGAATCCCTAATTAAAATCTCTTAAATTACTCTATATTTTAAATCCTGACATATATATAATGTGTGTATGTACTAACTATACACAAAATGCAACAGTGTCATTTGATTGCACCTTTAAATGATATATGCATTACAAAAAATAATAAACTGTTATTTTAAATATAAAGATATTTATTTTTATATTATAAAAGGAGGGGAAAAAGTTTAGCATAAAGCAATTTACATAATAAATAATGTATATAAATATTATATTAGTAATTAAAATTGAAGCAACCAGTTATGTGTTTGATAAGACTAACAGGGTAATTAATTACATAAGTACTACTATAGAATCATTTAAATGCTCATTGCTATTATTTCTTGAATATATATATATATATATATATATATATATATATATATATATATATATATATGTATATATATATATATATATATATATATATATACATATATATATATATATATATATATATATATATATATATATATATATATATATATATATATATATTGCCAAAAGTAAAAAAAAAAATCTCTTAGAAATAATATGCTATTTCTTAAATAGCCACTGTTGGAAGGATAAATGTAAACATTGTTAAAATGATTTCTTCCCAAAATTCCCGGGTTTATTCCCACCTCTACAAAATTCCGGGTTTTTTACATCTCTAATCGTAAAAACATTCTATATGAACATTATAGCTCTCTAGTGTTATTATATACACTCTGTTAAAAGGGAAAAAATATAAGATTTCCTTATATTTTAGATAAATGCTAAGATAAAGTTATTGTAAATTTTTAACTGAACAGAGCAGTTTCTTTCATTTTTAAAGGATATGAACTCATTACATTCATTTTACTGTTTGAACATTTATTGATACTATTAATAAAATTTTCATTACCATGTGAGGATTTTGAAGCCACCTAAAAGACAATAAAATTTATATTTATATTTAATGTTCATAAGTGCACTAAAAGTAATGATTATACATACATACATATATATATATATACTTCATGCACTGTCTTCCGTAATATGTTTCAAAAAGTCTCCTTGCCTAAAAATAATGTGATTTTTAAACTGGATTTTCCAATAAATTGTTTAAGCTCAAAAGACAGTAGTTCAAATATTTTACTGATTTTTTAACACAATTTCATACAATAAATAAAATCTCACTGAAAGCTCTGAAAAATTAAAAAGAAACTTAAAAACATAAAATTTAGCAAAAATTCATTCTGATATTTAATAATTGTGATTTCATTAAAAATTATGTTTATATATATATATATCCATACTCCATGCATAATCTTGCTTAATATGTTAAGTAAATTTATAAAATAAATTAAATTATATATATTAAATTATAAATACAGTAGAAAATTTCCTATACTGAAATTTATTGAAAAATTAAATTATAAACAAGGAATTAATTTAAAATATTTTGTAATTCAAGATGCAGGTTTATTCAAGCTTAAAATGTAATAAATGAAACTCCCTGTTTTCTTCTGGGAAAGCAGGGGGGAATGCTTCGTCCCTTTTCCCTTGTTGGGCTTGTCCATTGTCTTGCTGTAAATCTATTATGTTTCGCTTGAAAACCTAAATCATTCATAAACAAACTTTGCTATAAATCAGGGAAAGCTTTCTTTATTCTATTTAATATTTTAAAGAAACATTTAGACTATGTATTAGAACGCTGTCCTTACTTGTAGGAAACTTATTATAATCAAAATAACAGACTTTTATAAGTTGAAACGAACTTTATCTCCTTTCTTTAACATTAAAACGTTTGCAGTTTTGCATTTAACATTAAATGTTTGCATTTTTTTCCTTTAACATAAATTATAAAGATTTATTTCTACTTGACTTATGAATAGTAAAAAATTTCCCGTGATGATATATATGAAAATTATATGTTTAAAAAAATCATAGATATTTTGCCAATAGTTCAAATAACTTCTTTTTCCGCTACTGATGAAACAGGTTTACAAAAAACACATAATTTGTTTCTTTTTCAATATGTAAATTTTGTCCTAGAAGCACATATTATTAAAACTTCAGAGGAAAATGCGAGTTTATCCACCCTTTTATACACGAAAGTTAGTAAAAAAAATTCTAGGATTTTTGGAGGAATTAAAATCTAAAACACTATGTAGTTAACTTTTCGCTGTACAGTGTATATCATTTTATAGTAATCAATTCAGTTTAGCAATTCATATTCCCCCTTCTTTATAATTAAACACTCTGAAAAACAATAGATGTATTTTTTAATTTTAAAATAGCGTATACATACTTTTTAGTTTTAACATTTGCAGTATACTGAAAAAGTATGGTACCATACTCATTTGTATTATACTTGATCAAATGTAGGAGAGCATCATATGCAATATGACTACGACACTTTCCTATTAAGACACCCCTCCCCAATAAAATTAGTGTATATACGCCACTGCCCATATAATTAAACGATTAACAAATTATGAAGGTAAAATAAAATGTCGAGAGAAGTGTAAATACCACTGAAATAAAAATGGAAAATGATTCTTTAAGTTATTTTTTAATACATTATTTCCCCCGAAAATTATTCCTATACTAGTATTAGGAAATTTACTAAAATATTTGTGTTGGCATTTTAAAAAAATTTGAATTTTTATAAATGTTTTAGAACATATGGAGAATTAGTTTAAGGATATAAAAATCTAAGTAAGAAGAAAGTACTTTTTTAAATTAATATGTACTCTTTGAACACTTAGTAATGCATAAGTCAAAAAACTTCGAGGGAAAAAAGTAACCCTTCCCCCTCATTGGCTAAGATATTTAGGTGTAGAGTATCTTTGCAGGGGATAATTATAAATTATAAAAATAATTTTTCAATTGCTCATAAAATTTAAACACATTTTAAAATAAAATATTTACAAATTCTTAAATCAGACACACATTCAAATAACTGTTTTACTTTGGTTCTTGTAGTATATAAAAAATATTAAATTCGTACATCAAAAGGGACAGTTAAAAGTTCTATCCACTAACAAAAAGTTTTGAATAAAAAGCAAATTTTCGTTTATCAAGTGTAAAATAATTACCTTGTAAATTATGTGGGATTCAGTATAACTAATAATAGATTTTATTATCTATAGTTGTAAGGTTTTGATTTCTTTTAGGTATCAAATGCGTTAACAATTTCTATTTGACATAATAGAAATAAAACTTAGTTTAGATTCAACGTAAAAAGTTAGTTTTACATATATGTATTTCAGATGTTACCTTGCGGATAAGAAATTTTATATTTATGATCTGATTTTTAACAGATTTATAATTTTCATGAATATTGATACATTAGTCATTATAGACATTAATTAGGTACATTAATCATTACAGACAAATTAATTAATTATAAGAAAATTTAAATAAAATAATTATTTTGATAATAAATATTTATAAAAATAAAAGAAAATTATTATTTTGTTATGTGAGAAAACCTGTCCTGTACTTAATGCACATTTTCTCTTTAACGTGACAATAGTCTTGGAGCTGATGAAAATTGAACCGAAATATTAATAGTCCCATCTTACTGAATTATGAAATATAATTACGATTTGTAATTGATTAGCGTTTTTCAATTTCCGTTAATTCTACAATGTTCATAATAATTTCCGTAACAATAAGTCATTTTACTATGAATATCGCTTTTTTCCTCAATTAAATGTCATATATCATGTACGTTTGAAACATTCCACATTCATTCCTACCTCGTATGTCTCTTTCAAATTTAATAATTACTTACCCTATATTTAATGCAAAATAACACTAAGTTAAAAAGAAATTACTTTGGACATTGTAATTCAAGAATCCGTTTCTCAAAACCAGTTGCCGAGCGATGGCCGAATGGTAGAGCGCTGCTCTACCATTCGGCCTTTTTTGGTAGTTTGGGGGTTCGAATCCCGCTGCCGGAAGGATGTTTGTAGCCGTTCGGAATCGGCTTTAAACTGTAGGTCCCGGTCTCATTAGCCCTTGTGTGCAAAACAGTAGACCGCAGCGCTCCAAACCAAACCAAATCTCAAAACCAGTTATTGACAATGAGGAATTTGCACATGTGAGGGATTCGGAGAACTTCGTATTTTTTTTTTAATTCTAGACTTGTAAATTCCAAAAATGTTCTCAAAATGTAAAAAAAAAAAGTGTCCATTATTTATTATTTACGGGTATTTTTTTTTAAATTAGTCAACAATTTAATCAAAAAATATCACTGTGAATTGATACACTTAAGAAAGTATGCATCTCTGAAGAAAATATTTATAATACCTTGAAAATACATAACCTTTCCCTCCCCCGAGTTATTTATTAGATAATTATATGCTTTAGATATTTATATGTTTTACGATATTTATATGCTTTATCAAACATTTATTGTACTTGAACTCTGTGATAATACTCGAAAATTAGCAGTTTTAAAAGTTAAATAGCACTGGTTAATCAACAGTCCTTTTAAAGGTATAGATGTATTTTTATATACTTTAATTGTTCTAAATTAGTAATATTTAAACAAAAGCAAGCATTTACTTACCGAAAAATGGTCTTCACAAACCCATAGAGATGATTTATATGATAATTTGGGGTTTAATTTCTCATCCCTTTTCATCGCATTTGTCCAGATTTTACGTGTATGTGGATCTTTGGGAACGCTGAAAAATATCTTCTCATTGCAATTAGTTGTATTTTTACAGAGTGGCACAATACAATATTTATAATATGATTTTTAATGCCAGACATAATAAAAAAATTCTATTATATGCGATACTTTACACAGAAATAAATTTAAAAGTCGCCTTTTAACATGTAAACAACATAGGCGGTCGGTGTTTTCGTGAACGATGACGTCACAAACTCGGCGGAGGAAAAGTATCGTTTTTGAGAGACGTTAAAGAGTCCGCTATAAAACCCATTAGAAATCACTAATTAGGCCCCCAAATGAAAGAAAAATAGGTACTGTCCTGCTTACTTTTTTGTCTTCTATTGTTTAAAATTAAAATTAGAAAACGTGAAAATTCCTCATTCATACGAAAAATGGATGTTCTGAATATTACTCTTTTTCTTGATATTTTCTGAGAAAAATTGCCGAGAAAAACTAACTTCTAATTTAGATTTTAAAAGATATACTTGCATACACACAGACATATATATTTATATGTAACGGGGCAGAATTATTCTTGCCTATTACATAATTATTTAAAAATTCCCCCCCTATTGTTTGGAATGCCCGGGCTTACTGTGCAGTGAGAGAACCCAAGTAATTTACAGTGGTGTCTCCATTACAAAACTGCGAATTTCAACGTTGTGGAACTTAACTTTATTTCTGCTAAAAATGAATGTCTTTACAAGAAACACAGCATTGAATGATAACGAATACACACTTTTATTAATTTTTAATCAAACAGTGAGAAATCAAACGAATTTTTTCCCAAGAGAGAAAGAGATTATTGGCATTTTGAAATGAACTTTGATCATTTAAGTCCACATGAAAACCACATATACAGCAGTTTAGACATTCGAAGAGGAAAATTCTTTTCTTGAGTCTGCTGGAAAATGTGCCCAGTGGACGTGAAATTAGAATTTATTCCAACTTTAGTTTTGGGAGACAGGTAAAAAGAGTTTAAGTTATTTAACACTCCTTTCAATGTGACATTTAATGGTTTGGAAAATTAGGCAAAGGGAGAATTTTTAGACATATATTTTATATGTAATAATTTTGATATATTGCATATGTACACGCACATTATATTATTTGCATAATTTTTATAATGTCTTTGCAACTGATAAAGCTTAATTCAAAGAAGAGTCATAATGTTTGATGATACAGACAGGGGATTCCAAAAATGAGGTGACGTATGCAGTGAAAATCAAAACATATATTATTGGCATTTAAGACTTGTATCATGGTCGAAATTCTATTGAAAGGTCCATCTGCATTTTTTCCTAAATAGAAAGCTTAATGTTAAACCGGTAATTACCTAATCTTAAATGCATCATAAAAATTAAAAATAATAGTAGAAATCAAATTTACAAATTCAATAACTGAATAATTTAGTTTTGAAATGTAGCATACGATTTATTCCCTTGACAACATATGCAATAAAAAAGGTATTTTCAGAAATCAGATAAACATAGCTTTTTTTTTTAATTCAAATTATATATATGTAAATCTTCTTAAATAACAACAAATCCTAGTATGCAAACCGTATTCAAAATTATATGTTTACAATAAAACCTAGTAAGAACTAGCACTTGCTTTTCAACTAAATTTTTATTCCTTTCAAAAGATAAAACTATCATAAAATAAATATAAATTTGACATTTTCAAAGAAACCATTTGAAATAAGCTTATAATAATAATTATTTCAATAACCAGGGTCCTACTCTTAGAAAAATTATTCAATTAATTCTTACAATATTAATAATCATTAAGACAAAAACTATATCAAACATTAGCTAAACTAATATTTTGAAATAATATTAAAAAAACCATTTATATTATGAAAATTCAATATAAATAAAAATGGATTATTTGTTGATGGTGGACTTGAATAAGTATTGGAATCGTTTAAGAAAATCGGGAAATACATGTTTTAAATACACGTGTAAAAAATACAAGTTATTATATTTAATACCAGGATCTAGCACACTTATTAAAATATAATAAATGGAAGAAAAATGGTATTTGATGAAAGTGAAAGCCGAACACCGAATATGAAAAATTCATGTACAGTTTTCTAATGCGAAATTTAAGAAAATGTTTATGTTGTGTCAACATTTAAGCATTTCACAATTTGTGCAAACTGTTCTGGATAAAACGCGATAATTTATAAATTTAATGCAAGAGGGAATACGCCAAGTTTACCATCGTAAATCTCCTGCTTTAATGCTAGTATATTCAACGTATATATCCACATGACGCCGATCATCCCAACAAGTGCTATTCCTGCCGCACGACTAACTTGTAAAACTATTTCTGTGGAACTTTTTGCAGAGAAGCAGTCATCAGGCACTTGATAGATAGGGATGGTAATTTAGTTGAGTATCACCGATTAGAGGTTTGTTGGACAGTAGAATTAAAAACCTGATTTTCATTGTTTTAAATAAATAATCATGTATACATACATATATGTGTAGTATTTCAAAATTATTACACCTAAAATACCTAGCTAAGATTCTCCTTTTCACCTTCTCATTTTTTCATGCCAATTTCCATGTCACAAAATTTCAGATATGGAGAAGTGTTCGCGACAAAAATTCTTTTTACATGTCTCTCAAAACTAATGCTAGAACAAAAGTTTATTTTCTGTCCATTCGTCACATTTTCTTTCTGGCCCAGGAAAAAGGATTCACTGCTTCCTTGTTTAAGTTGCTGCGTAATTCTGACTGATACGCTGGTCTCATGGGAATAATTCAATGTTTTTGCTTGCTGTTGGAGAGATTTGTAATAAAAATGTGTTTCTTAGTTTTTTCTTCCCATCTGATAGATAAGTACAATTTTTGCTTACATTGATACCCCTGTTGTAGATAACGGAGTGAGGAACTATACTTTAATGGAGTCGACATCTATTTACTAAAGCTTTCCTTATTGAGTGCTATAATACAATGAATAATATGAATAATAGGGGCCTATTTTTTTTGGTGTAGGTAGTGCGGTTATAAATTTCAATTCACCGAATTCACGCCACATATCATATAATATATAAATATACATACGAACCTATATAATATATATATATATATATATATATAATGAAAGACCTAAAACCCGACATAAACGCTATTTTCCATTCAGATACCAGTTTGTTGTTATAATGTGTTGCTATATATAGAATTCTAACACTCTATAAAATTGTTAAATGTGAGTAAAGGCAAAAAGTTACTACTGTATATTGCATAAAGTGTAAAGAAGAATAAACATAATAAAACATAGAAAGGACAATAAAGACTTATACACTTAATCAGTAAAGAATTATACACGTACATTTGCATATGAAGAAAAATTAATTTTACTCTTTTTCGGTATGGAAATAAATTTATATGATTGTGATTTTTTTCACATTATTATTTATTTTGTTGTCATATTTTAAGGTATCCTTTGAATTTTTTCTTTAAATATCGTCAAAAAAGGCAAGCATTAATTTTCTTCATTTTATCTTGCGATTATTCACACTTTTGATATTTGATGGTTAATTCTATAATATCGTAATATCTTTTCGAAAGTTGACGCTTCTTTATTTGCAAACTTGTTAGGAAAGGATATAAAGAACTTGATTTAAGATTTTTACAAATTAAGTAATTTTAAAGCCTGATTAAGTTTTTACAATCTAATTGAATATATATTTTATTGCTCTATAATTTATCGGTAAGAATTTTCTTTGCTGAATTCATTTCAGATCGAATTGTTATTATGGAATATCGCATACGTTATAACGTTGTTTCAAAACCTCACAGTGATGAGGAGAAAATAGTATACAAAAATGAGTTGAGAACAAATTCTCATGAAATACAAATATTGCTGTTCCTTACTCTAAATCTGTAGTTGTCATTAAAACGTGATGGATCTGGAACAGATATTTAATATTACAAGTCCTATAGAGGTTTTTTCCACACAAAAATTTCTCCAGTACGGAGTCAGTACTAAATTGTGGTTTGAGAAAACTAAGATATAATTATTAAAGAGTTAACTAAGATATAAATATTAAAGAGTTAACTAAGATATAATTATTAAAGACAAATTTATACTTTTGGCGTATTGTCTTATTCTACGAAAATTTGAAAGCGTTTTCTCTAGAAGAATTGACAAAAAATAAAAGCTTATAATATTCAAATTTTTGTTAGATTTACATAGAGTAATCTAATAATTTATACCAAAAGTCTAACTACGATAAACTGTGAAGAACTGTGATATTCCAAAAAATCACTTTTGAAAAATGGCGGAAACCAAACAATTTTAAGCGTGTAACTTGATCAGTGTAAATTGAGGAAACAATCTTTATATCCCATATCACAAATTTCAATATACTTTCTTTCAGTTAAATGATTTTAAATATTTTTAAAACATATAATTCACATTTGTTTAATTTCAAAATTATAATCACTTTTGTGTTCGAGAACAGAAAATCCCTTTTTCCTTAATTCATAAAAGATGAGTACGCCTTGTTAAATACTTCATAGTTTATCTGAAATTAAAAGATCTCACATGAAGATTTTTATTGCTAAAATAAAGCAAACAATACCCCTCATTTTGAAAGATTCATGAATTATCTGATTTAAATTACATTCTATAATGTTTATAAATTCTATTTGGTCATAGATTTACAGAACAATTCTCTGTTACGCATGTAATATAATAGAATAGAGAAATGATAATTTTTTAAGAATATTTAAATACTTTTTTGTACCTACACGTAACACTCTGAAAGTTACTCGCGAAAAGGATAGTAAATTTAATAATTAGGTAACAAACACTCTACCAAAGATTACCATTTTCGTGAAACCAAATTTAAGTATATAAACTGTTCAGTATAACAATTTTAATCATGAAATTTTTCTAGGACCAGATATATATTTCAGTATTTCCATTTTCTCAATTCATTTATAAATATTTATTATTTTATTGTATTAACAAAATTTAACATCCTTTTCAAATATTTCGCTCACATTTTGTGTAGCTAATGGCTATTATTCTAGGGATATTCCTTTAATTTTTTTCCTTTTCAATGAAGAGAATAATAGTTTACAAATATAAAAGCAATCAAAACAGCACACAATGAAGTAACAAACCATTGTTCCTTGAATAAGGAATCTCAAAAGCTTGAATATAAGATTATCAGATGTAGCGTTTTTCTAGATAGTTAAACACCTGCAAATCAATATTTAGCATGTGAAATGTGTCAGGGATAGTTTTGTCACATTCATGTAAAACAGATTTTAAGTGAAAAATGACGAGATATTGACTTACCGCAGAAAGGGAAATGTCAGCGGAAATACAATAATAGAAAGGGATTCACGAACCCTTGATGTCATTCTTTTCCCCCGAACCTGAGCTGCTTTGTATACTTGATGCACATGCCTTAAACCTTCCCCCTTCCCTTCTATTTAAAAGAGTTCCTATTATGGAAGCATATAACATGCATCATAATCTGGAACTCTATACCGTGTTACACGCAATATAAAAGGGTTACACTTGTATGAAGTGAAAGGCGATTAACGTTATCTTTACAACCCCAGCATCTAAAGGTACAAGATAAAAGTTTTCAGTTTATTTACAATACAAAAATCTTCCTTTATTCATATAAGGCTGATTCTTTTAAAACGCAACTTTAATTTCCACATATTTAACTGTTTTTGTTATTTATTGTATATTTCGAGTGATAAATATTAATTAAAAATGTTTTATATTAGTAGTATATTCATAACTGGTCAATACGAATCATTTTTATTAAATGATTTGAACGGGTCTTTAATAGATTGAAAACTCGATTAATAAACCAAGATCATTATTACTTGCTGTATTATTTTTCATTTAATATGATATAATAGTGAGTGGAGATTTTAATGGTTATGTTCATGACTTTCTAAAAAGCAATAGAAGCAAAATAAGTACTCATTTATGTGTAATTTTTGTCCAACGTTTTCTTATCAGTAAAAAGGTGGAGAATTACATTTATGATATTATAGTAAAAGCGTATGTGCGTAAACTATATTAAAGAAAATATATTTTGTTATTTCAATTAAATTTCTTTTAATGAAATGCTTGCGAAAAAATTTTAAAGATTTTGTCTCAAACTATATAGGAAAATATTTTTAATTTTCCTTAATATTCGAAAATTATTATTGCTTTTATTCTCTTAAACGAGTTGTGGATTCTTTGTGTTGTACAAAAACCTGGTTTAGGAAATGGTTTCTTGACTTTCCTTCTTTTTTTCTAACTTCGAGTCGAGCAAGATGTTTGTGGAATTTGGCCTCTGTAACTACTAATAACTTTTTGATAAAAGAAATTTTCTTTTTTAAATTTTTACAAAGATTTAAACATGCACTAAATTAAGCATAAAATTAATTTCTCCCTTTATATTTTGTTTATAGATAAAGCTGCAAAACAAAAAAAAAATCGTAAATGTGTTAATATTTTAATTACAGATAGATAAAATAATTTATAAAAAATATTTTTTATATATATTTTTACAAGAAAACGGATGAGGGTTGGCCACAGAATTCAATTAACCACTCATAATAACTCAACAATACCTGATATTGTTATCGGTAAAAGATCTATAACATGTAATTGGCCTATGGAGAATTATTTAAATCTGGAAGACAAAATATTAATTATATTCAAGATATTAACTGTTAAGAATTTTTGAATAAACTTTAATGAAAGCACCCATTTGCATTTTTTAAACATAATGTGCTGAATTTTATTTATAAAATTGCTTTTTTTTGCCGAAAAAAATAGTTCTTAATTTAAACATTTTCGGAAAATATAGAACACTTGCAACTTCTCTAAGCCAAAGTTACTGGCTAGCCAAACTAATTAGTAAACAGAATTTATGAACTAAAAGTCTACTTAATAGATTAGAGAGCAGGTACTCTTCGAAAATACATTAGTTTATATTCTTATTTAATCTTCACACTCCAGATAGTGAGAATGGAACCCTAAATCCAAATTTTCACATTCTATTATATTTTGGATAAAAACAATATTTGTATCATATTATACAAAACAATTATGATATATGAACACAGGAAGTTTTTGTATAATGACACATAAGAAAACATATATTCATCAGTTTTTAGTTTATAAGGAATGTTGGAAAATATTACTGTGACCTTCTGTAAAAAATTCGGAAAAATATTAATTGGATAATGAAAGTGTTTATTGCATAAACAAACACCCCACCCTTTCCTTCCTGATATACGTGCACATTTACATATATTATTATCTTTCTATTACCTTCAAAATTTTATTTCACTCACAGCTTGAATTTTTCAAATGGCATTACTTCTAAACAAATATTTAAAGACAAAATAATATTTACTCAATAAAATAAGTTTATTGTGCTCTTTCTCTGTTTCTTTACAAGTTCCTATGACCATTTCATAACTAAAGAAAACTAGGATATAGATATTATTTTAAACAAAAGTGTGTTGAGGCATAAAATTTAAAAGTGTTTTAGTCTCGGAAGGAATATTTCCAAATTTACATGCATGTTGAAAAAAAAATAAAAAACAAAAAAAAAAACTAATACAGCAAGATTTTTCTAAAATATATAAAAAATGGAATTTATTTAATTATCCAGCTTAAAGTCTAACAGTTAAGACGAAATTAATTAATGACAGTGTAAAAGACGAAAAAAATAAATGTTGAATTAGAAAAAAATCATGATATATGGTTCTGAAATTCCTGAGAGAGGAGAACTGTTAGCACCGTAATTAGAAAATTTAAAAATTAAAGTTAATGGGGAAAATGATTAGAAGGCAAAATATAGTACAATAATAACAAACCTGAAAAATCTAGACGAAGATAAATTAAGAATAAAAAACAAATTTTAACTCAAAAATGCATGCGAAATTCCCTCATTTTATTTGGAATAATGAGTAACTATTATCGCATATTTTGGGTAGATTCGCTAATTATTTTTTATTTTTCAAAAAGAGAATATTTGTTTTGAATTATTACCCCAAACAGCAAAAGATAAATTACAAACCCTTGTGACCTTGAGGAAGCAACTCAAAAACGCTTGAATAAAATGTTATCCATCTTAGACGTTTTTCAGAAAGTTTCACACCTGCAAATTAATATTTATCCTTTAAAATGTTTTGTGGACAGATTTAACACAAGAACTTTAAGCCGATTTTAAAACGGTAGATAAGAAAAGGTTGACGTGTTACCGATTAGAAAATTTCGTTTAGTAGATGAAATCCAGAAAATATAACTATAAAAGATTTCATTTACTTTTGTTATTGGATCTTTTTATTTCATCCCTTTTCCCAGGACCTGAATTACTTTCCAGAAATCTTTCCACGTGCCACGTGTTAATGTGGGGTGCCAAGCCCCACATTAACAAGATTTCTATATTCAAGAATTGTAATCCACACCATAATGTGACACCCTATACCTGATATGAGTCACAGGAAACATAAAAAGTGCAACATTTGCAAACACCAAAACAGGATTAATATTATTTTTCCAACTGCCCGTATCTAAATGTAAGACACAAATGCTTTTCTATTCATCAATCTGCTTTCATCCTTTCGAGACTGTAGTTTTGTAAATTAAATTCAAAGTATTAAATATTAGTATGGATATTTTATGACTGAATTATTTTTGTTAAATATTTTATTCTTAGATTTTTAAATATAAACTAATTATGTTCAATATTAGAAACATTTTCAGAATTGGTCAATATAAAATATTTTATTTTATAAGGGAATTAAATGGCAGTTAAAAAACTATGTTTTTCAACCAATATTTTTATAACTTGCTTTATTATTTTGTACGTAATAGGATATAATAGGAAGTTTGGATTTAAAAGATATTGTACTTGACTATGTCATAATAGCAAGTATCTGATTACTTAATAAGAAGTTATTTTTACCCAGTATTTTTTTTTTAAATGAGTAAATTGGGGACTAGGAGAATTTAATTTTTTCTTTTACAATTGATGTGTGAGTTTGTGTTAACAATTTAAAGTAAATATACTTTGGTTTTTGACTCAATATTTTGTATATGATGCTTGTTAAATGGTTTCATACATGATATCTCATAATATATGATCAAATATAGTATATTTTCATTAATATTAAAAAACTACCTCTAGTATCTTTCTGTACATAGTAATACCTTTCGGAAAAAAAGAAACTTTCTTCTGTTTTAAAAATTTCAGAAAGATTTAAAGGTGGCTTATATTATGCGTTACATAAAACTTTGAATTGATTCATTGTTTACAGTTAACTTTCAAAACAAAATCACGACTATTAAAAGTTTTTAGCACTTAAAAATGGCCGGTCAAAAATTTATTATAAAATGTACATTATTTATATTTAATAAAACGGGTGGGCAGGTCACGCAAGTCAATTGTATATTCTCAAAACTACCTGTTATAAATTTTAGAAACTGAAACTGTCCCATATTGCAATATTTTTATGGGAAAGTAGCTAAATATGAAGGTTAAAATATTAATTATATTCCAGATATTTATTATACCGAATTCAAAAATTAGCTTAAATGAAAACACCAATTTGTCTTCTCATTGAAAGAAATGAGAAATTAAAAAAAAATTATTTTCATTTAGAGAATAAAACTTTCTTTGTGGATTATATGACATTAAGTATTCAATTGTAAATTAGTGCATATCCAAATTTACACTTAACGGGCCTTAAATTGAAAGTCAAGTTTTTTGTTCCAATTTCGTTTATTATAATTTTTTGTTTGTTTAAAAATAGATTTATTCATATTAAACAAAAATATTATGATGTACTGCCACTAGCTCTTCTTGCATTATGTACCATAAGGAAAGCATACATTCATCCGTTTTTAGTTTGTAAGGAGGTTTGGAAAATATTACTGTAACATTTTGCATATTAATCTGAAAAATATTAATTTAATAATGAAAGAGTTTACAGCTTAAACTATTCTCCAAAATTTCATTTCTAAGAAGTGTATCCATTGTTATAAATACACAGCTTTTTTGTACCATCGATATCTTGTTTTACTAACTACTTGTTTTTCTCAAATAGCATTTCTTCAAACATTATAATAATAAACATTAATAAATAATGCCTTTATTGCTTACTCTAACACTCAATCCCTGTGCCTCCAAATTGATATCCATTTATTTATAGAAGTATGTAGCTATGTGATACCTTCGATATTTTATTTCACTGCTAACTTGACTCTTGCAAATTGCAATTTTAAAACAAAATATTTAGAAATTCTAATAAAATAATTATTATTTAGGGATTAAAATAGATATGTTATACCTTTTCTTTGTTTTTTTTTACAATTTGTTATAATTTGTACTTTTTAAATCACGAAAAATAGAATAGCATAATTAAAAGCAAATGCTTGATCAGGATAAAAAAAGGAAAGATTTTTTAACCCCCACAAATAATATTCCAAATATTTAGATGCATAATGGAAATAAAAATGTTATATCTCATCCATTCAGATGGCTTTACGTCTGATATTTAAGAGAAAATTAATTAAAGTATGGATCAAAAAGTAAGATAAATATTGATTTTGAAAAGAAATTTTGATCTTGTTGATTGTGTCAGAAATTCCTGATAGATGAGATATAGTAAGTTTATAACTAGAAAACTTAAAGTTAAAACCTCAAAACATAACGTAAAAAAGGAAAAATGTCTAAAGTGACAAAATGCAGTAAAATAAAAAAATAAAATATATAAAAATGATTTAGAAATGGAAATTGAAAATTAAGTATATTTATCCTGTTACAGATGAACTTTCAAAACAAAATCATGACTATTAAAAGTATTTAGCACTTAAAAATAGGCGGTTAAAAATTTATTATAAAATGTACATTATTTATATTTAATAAAACGGGCGGGCAGGTCACGCAAGTCTATTGTATATTCTCAAAACTACCTAATATAAAGCTAAAAGCAGCTGAAATTATCCCATATTGCAATATTTTTATGGGAAAGTAGCTCAATATGAAGGTTAAAATATTAATTATATTCCAGATATTTATTATATACAAATGAAAAATTAGCTTAAATGACAACACCAATTCTCCTTCTCATTGAAAGAAATGTGTAATATTTAAAAATAATTGATTTTCATTTGGAGAATAAAACTTTCTTTGTTGATATGACAGTAATTAATCAATTGTAAATTAGTGCATAGCCAAATTTACTCTCTGCAGGCCTGAAATTGAAAGTCAAGCTCTTAGTCCCAATTTTTTTATTCTATTATTTTGTTTGTTTAAAAGAAGGTTTATTCATATTAAACTAAAGTATTATAATGTATTGACACTAGACGTTCATGCATTATGTAACGTAGGAAAGCATTCATTTATCAATATTTGAATTTGTAAGGATGATTGGAAAATATTATTGTAAAATTTTACATATTAATAGGAAAAATATTAATTTAATAATGAAAGAAATTACCGCTTAAACTAATCTCCAATATTTCATTTATGAGAAGTGTATCCATTGTTATATATACAGAGCTTTTTTTGTACCATCGATATATTGTTTTACTAACTACTTGTTTTTCTCAAATAG
>CM063499.1:973813-995390 GCA_032207245.1 Pardosa pseudoannulata | reverse complement strand
TAAGTAAACGACTTCATTTGCTTTTGTTATTGAATCTTTGTTGATCATCTTTTATCCGACTATCTGAATTACTTTGCAGAATTTGATACGTGCCGTGACGCCCCACTTTAAATGATTTCTATTTTGAATGGTTGTATTGCACATCATAATGCAAATCCCCAAAACTAAGTACAGTCACACAATGCGTAAAAAAGGCAACACTTTCAAACGTCAAAAGAGGATTAATATTATCTTTACACCTGCATCTATCTAAACTCAGCAAACAAATGCTTTTCTAGACTTTCTCACGAGCAACAATCTGCTTTCATTCTTTTGAGACTAAATTTTGTAAATTAAATTCAGAGTATTAAAAATTATAATTGTTATTTTATGTCCCAACTATTTTTGTTACATATATCATTTTTAGACACTTAAATATAAAGTAATTTTGTTTAATATTAGAAACATTTTCAGAATTGGTCAACATAAAATATTTTATTTTTTTAAAGAAATTGAATGGGTCTTTAATAGTTTAAGAAGTATGTTTATTCAACCAAAATTTTTATAACTTGCTTTGATATTTTGTACATAAATATGATGTAATAGAAAGTTTGAATTGAATGATGTTGTACATGACTATGTAAAAAAGTAGCTAGAATGTCATTCGTCAATAACATGTTATTTTTACCCTGTAATTTTTTATATGTAAACTTGGGGAGGGGGAGAATTTAATATTTTTTACGAATAAAGAGTAAGTTTGTGTTAAAAATTTAAAGAAAATATATTTTATTTTATTATTTTTTTTTTATATATGGTGTTTGTTAAATATTTTTTAAACAAGATATCTCAAACTAAAGGATCAAATATATTAAATTTTCATCAAAATTAAAAAAACTAGTATGCCCCTATATTACTACAGTTTCCATTTTTTAGAAACTCAGAAATGTAAACTTGTTCTAAGTTTCCTTCTTTTCTTTTACTGTTAACTTCGAACACGTGGATAGTAAATTTTATCCTTTGTACAAACTAATACCTTATGGAAAAAGAAACTTTTTTTCTGCTTGAAAATGTTTTAGAAAGATTTAAATGAGTATTATACTACGCATTAGACAAAATTTTTAATTAATTCAATGTTTACAGATGTACTTTCAAAACAAAATCACGACTATTAAAAGTATTTAGCACTTAAAAAAGTGTAGTGAAAATTTATTATAAAATTTACAACATTTATAGTAAGTTTTTTTTTATCTTTCCTTCCTTTCTTTTGCTATTAGACTCGAACATAAGGATAGTGGATTTTATCCTTTGTGCATACCGTTTGTACAGAAAAATTTAAATGTGGATTTTATTACTCGTTAAATAAAATTTTCAATTAATTCATTGTTTACAATTGTACTTTCAATACAAAATCATGATTATTAAAAGTGTTAAGCTCCTAAAAAAGGTAGTCCAAATGTATTATAAAATTTACAATAATTATATTTAAAAAAGGGGTGGGAACGAAGCGCAAGTTTACTGTATATTCTTAACACTATGTGATATAAATTTTAGTTCATGAAACTATAACCTATGGACAACATTTTAAAGGGAAATTAGTTAAATATGGAGGCTAAAATACTAATTATATTCCATATTTTTTTATAATCAGTTTCAAAATTAGCAATTCACCTTATCATTAAACTAAATGTGTCTATTTTTATTTATAAAATTGCTTTCCTTTTGGAGAATAAACTATTCTCTGTGGATTATATGACAGTAATTAATCAAATATAGTGCATATTCAAATTTACTCTTTACTGGCCTGAAATTGAAAGTAAATATCTTTGTTCCAGTTTCGTTTATCCTATATTTTTCTTTATTTAAAAAAAGAATTATATCATATTAAACAAAAATATTATGATGTACTGATACTAGCCGTTCAAGCAGTATGTAACTTAGGAAAGCATACATTCACCAGATATGAGTTTGTAAGGAGGATTGGAAAATATTATTGTAACTTTTTACATATTATTCAGAAAAATATTAATTTAACAATGAAAGATTTTGCCAATTAAACTACTCCCCACTGCTTCATTTTCCAGAGGTGTGACCGATGTTATATATAAATAGCTTTCTTATATAATTGATATTTTGTCTGACAGACAGCTTGTTTTTCTAAAATAGTATTTTTCAAACTTTCAAAAGAAAACATTAATAAATAATGCTTTTATTGCTTAAGCTAACCCACACACCAAATTTATACCCCTTTATGTACATAAGTTTGTAACTGTCTGATACCTTCGATATTTTATTTCACTGATAACTTGATTCTTTCAACTTGCAATTTTTAAACAAAATATTTAGAATGGCTAATTGAATAAATATTATTTAGGGATTAAACTAAGTATATTATGCTTTTCTTTGATTTTTACAAGTTGTTAAATTTGTACTTTTTAAATGAAGAGAAAATACAATACATTAATTATAAACAAACGCTTGATCAGGATAATAAAAATAAAAGAATTTTTAATCTGTCACAAGTAATACTGAAAATTTTAGATGAATAATAGAAATAAAAATGTTATATCCCTTCCTTTCAGATGTTCTTACGTCTAATATTTAATATAAAATTAATTACAGTATGGATCAAAAAGTAAGATATACATTGATTTTGAAAATAAATTTTCCTCTTGATCATTGTGTCAGAAATTCCTGAAAGATGAGATCTAGTAAGTTTATAACTAGAAAACTTTATGTTAAAACATCAAAAAATTACGTAAAAGAAAAAACGACTAAATAGACAAAATGCAGTAAAATAATAATAATAAAATATATAAAAACGATTTAGAAAAGGAAATAGAAAATTAAGTATATTTTTATAACTCTATGAAAAAAAATGTCTTTCTTCAATTTCGAATAAATCAAAATTTTCCTTCTCCGGGATTCCCTTAATACCTCATATGAGATTCAAGAATTCCCTCTCTGCTTTTTCTTTAGATATTCATTGACGATTAGAACATTTATTTCATTTAAAGAATTTTAAATATATGTTAAACACACCACTGTACTATTTTGAAGCTTCATTCCCTAAACAGGTTATCATGGTTTTCGTGCCCTAAACAGATCTCAACATTCATTCTCACATTTTTTAGTTGAGATAAGATATAATAAGTAATACATTAATGTCAATGTCATAACTTAACTTACATTATACTATACCAAAGATATAACAACAAATATAAATTTTTAAATAAATATAACCTTATTTTTAGCATCGAGACAGATTTTAGAGTATGGTTCTTTAAAAGATAGATAATATATTAATGTCAACACACACGGGAAATAATACATTTTAGTGAAAATAAATATAAATTATTATTGAAATTATTTTTAAATATAGGAAAGGAATTTTTGCTATTTCCAATTATTTTTTTTTACATAGATTTATACTTCAATATTCGTTTTCCTTAAAATATTCATAACTTAAATCCATTAATAGAATTTCGGGTTGACTTCAAAAATTGTGTACACGCTTTATGTATAGTGATAGACACTTATTCTGTGGTAAACCCAATTAACCACTTCTGTATTTCAATCTAAATAGTGCTTGCATACAAATATATGGGCCTATAAAACAGGCACAGTGTAATTATATTCCGTTTTACATTAAAGAATTTTTAAAGTTTTAAATAAAATATTATCAGTTAAAGACGAATTTCAGAAAATATTTGCAAATAAACTCTTTGCTTTTAAAATATTGCATGGACATTGTTAACAGATTCACTTTAAATAATTTTGAGGCAGAGATAAGTGTAGATTGACATGTATGGGAGGGAGAAAATGTAGGTGGATATGAATATAATTGTAGGTACACCTGATCGTTTGGGAACTGAAAATTTATAGATAATCAAACACATTTCCTATGGACTGATTTACATAGAATTCCATACAATAGATTAGACCACCCCTTCCCCATTTATCAATTATAGGACTATCAAAGTATGTACCATATATCATAATATGAAATCCCTGTTTCAAGAGTTACATAAAAAGTAAAAATATAATTATTGCAAACTTTAATCTTATTTAACACATTCAGTGTCTATCTCTATAGAACCTTCTCGTTCTTACAACAATTTAAAGCTCTCTTAAAGATTTCGATTAGTCATTTAAAATTATCATAATGCATTTAGTCAAGACTTTAAGGTCATAAAAAATGACTGGAGTTACTCAGTGTTAGATATAGCTGTTAATGTAACAAATTCAAAGAGAAATAAATTGTCATTAATATACTACGTTGAAATTTTCTGTTTTTCGAGATAAGGAGAGAAAAATTTTTATCTATTAATTTACAACGAAATTATGTAAAGCAAATATATCTTGCTACTTTAAAGAAACTATTTGTTTATAATATTCTCCACAAATTAGTACCAGTAACTCTATGAACTGAAAATTTTAAGATATAATGACGTAATAAAAAACTATTATCAGAAAAAAATTTAGTACATAAGTCATAACGCATTTGTAAGACATTGATATTGAGAGTTTGAAAAAAAACATTGCCTATAAAAATAAAAATTTATGATCACTAATATGTTATCTGAGAGTTTGTTTTTTTTCAAGATAAATTAGGGAGGAAATTCACATGAAATAATTGAATTCCTTGTTAATTCTTTAAAGGAAATATATCTTGCTAAGTTTTCCAAAATATTTGTACATTAATTTTTAGAGAAATGAGAAATAGTAACAATATAAATAAAAATTTTAAGAAAATTATGAAGACAACAAAATAATAATCTAAGGCTGAATCCATTTCATTAAAAACTAATAATAAATGTTTTTATTCCAAATGAAAAACAATGATTAAGAATCCATCTCAATATTTAAACACCACGCATGCAAACGAAATTCCCCCTTTTAATTTTAGAATGTCCATATGTGTACCTAAACAGTGATTCATCTTAATCCTCCAATCAGATGCGGGACATTCAGTTTTGACCAATTGTATTGGATACTCCACTGTCTTGTTCTTTGTCGGTGAGTCCTTCAGGGGTGCAATCCCTAAGCGGCCAGTATCACTGAGTCAGTTCGTCATTTGTAAGTGAGATCCCATAGAGTGTGGTTGTTTCCTGCTTTCTGAGAGAAAATTAATCTAATAGAAAACACAAATTTCTCTGAGATTTCTCTGGATATAGAGTAAGAAAATCCTGATGGAAAACGGTAAGACATGTATTATTGTATATAATTTAATTTTCTGTATCATAATTATACATATTCTGTACTAATGTCTTTTTCATTGATCCGTAAAAACTTCAAACAAGTTTTAAGTCTTTAAATTCTAGTAGGTATTCTTTAAATATATGTAGAATTTTTGGTACCAAATAATACATTCTTTACCAAATAATACACTCTAATACATATGCTCAGATGTAATAAAATATAGCACGAATTTGCTAAAAGTTAATGAATTTGACTAAAAGAATTGAATATTGTATTCTAAAAACAAATTATTTTATTACAGGTATGGAAAACAATTTCGTAGACTTCGATTCCTCCAAAGGGATGACAAAATTTTCGAAAGGAGAGGAGAGCTCGTTCCCCGTGGTTCAAAGCTTGACCGGAGATTTGGGAGCATTCGACGTTGCGGACACCAGCATACGGGACTCAGACGTTTGCTGCAAAATGATGGAAGGAGTGTCGGTCGACGAAGAACTTGGAAACTGTCTGCCGAATTCCATAGAAGATAGTGTGTTAGTCGAAGAAGATAACGGTCCATCTCCAACTACGAAGGAAGGGGTCTGCGGAGAATCGGCAGGAACACGGCAACTCTCTTTTGCCAGCCATATTCGAAGACGACGATCACGCGTTGCAAACTTCAGGTTCGCCTTCTGAAGAACCGTTCGAATCTGAAAATGACGATGGGGTTGTGGATGACCCCGAAAATCAGTCGGAAGCTGAGGATAAGAATAGTGTGGAAGAAAATTTAGATTTTTATCGTCTACTTTCTGTTGCAGAGTTTAAGCTACAATGCATATTGGAGTCCAAGAAAGCAACTTCTGAGTTAAAATCGGTATTGCTGTGGAACTTTGTGGAGTTTTTGCAAATGAAACTGAATAGTCATAATAATGGGGTAATGTAAAATACTACTTTATTTCCCATTTTTATGTTTTCAATAAATGTTCTTTTCAAAATATGACAGTGGATTAGGCCTACTGGGGATACCACTCATAAAAAAACGCACCCAATTAGGCTCTACCTCCAAGGGTGGGTGTGGAATGAGCCGTTAATTAGTTTATAATGTAATTTTTTTCGTTTTTGAGATAAAATGTTTTAACTAATATTTAAAATAATATGTACTTAGTTTTTGTTTCTCTTGTTTATTAAACATTTATTTTCTAATATTTTGTGTCTTTGGTTTTACGTATATATTTATAAAATGTGAATTATCCTTTAAGTCTTTTAATAGGATATCGAAATCGTTTAATTTATATTCAATAATAAATTCCTCTATATACTAATATTATAATGTTAATAAAATATAGTGTTTTTTGTTATCTTTTGTGCATTTTTATAAGATTCCAAAAAGGATGAGTGCATTTTTATTGTATACCAAAATAATATAATTTAAATGCAATAAATTTACTTCCATTTTGTAGAAATATTTTAATCTGAGTAGCTAATTTTTTTTACGGATTTAAAGTCGAATAATGATAATTTTTTAAAATCCATTCTCTAATATTATGTTGAATAGGTAATTATAAAACTTAAATTGCACTTTAAAATAAATTATTTCTTTCAGAGAGTATGTTGAAGATTAAATATATTTTACAGATTTTTAACAAATTTTGAAATTGTAATTACTTACAACATAAAATTACAGTATTAATCACAACATAAAAGGGGCATCAGTTACGAATGCTGAAATAGGCTTAATATTATCTTTCAAACTCTCATCGTGTAAAGCTAAAAGAAAAAACTCCTTGTATTTAAATAAACGACATAAATATTCCTTCACTCACTTAGCCGGTTCTTAAACCGCAACTTTTATTTTGGACTTCTTTTTATATATCCTGTTGATTATTTTATGTCAGAACCCTTTTTTTATTAGATATTCTTTGTTTATAGGGATAAATATAAATTAAATGTTTTATATTAGTAATATAAAAAGAACTGGTGTATATAAAGTATTTTTATTTAATGATTTGAACTGGTCTTTAATTAATAAACCCAAATTATTATTAATTACTGTAACATTTTCTATTTGGATATCAGATAATAGTGATAAGGGATTTTAATGGTGATGTAAGTGAATTTATAAAAAGTAACAGAAACCAAATAATTACTTATTATTATATAATGTGTGTTTAGTATTTTTATATCCATAAAATGGGGGAGATTTACATTTATGTAATTGCAGATAAAGCGTGTGTATGTAAGTTATTTTAAAAAAGAAATACTTTGTTATTTTACCTAGATTTTTTTTCTTAAAATGTTTGTGAAAATAATTTTAAAGTGGTTTTTAGACGAGATGAGCAAATATTTTAAATTTCCATTAATATTCAAAAAATATTATTCCTTCTCTCCATATTCATGACTTGTGGGGACCTAGTGTAGAAAAACTTGGTTTAGATAAATGGTTCTTGATTTTCCTTCTTTTTTATAACGTAGACTCGAGCATGATGTTTGTGATTTTCGTCCTCTCTTAACTACTAATATCTTTCTAAAAAAGGAATTTTTTTACATTTTTATAAGGGTTTTTAATACATATTAAGCGAAGCGTTAATTTCAATTTTCACTTAATAATTTGTTCATAGATATACTGTAAAGCAAATTAATAATTGATAAAAGTGTTTAAATTTTAAGAAAATTTAGATAAAGTACATTATAAAATACACAATATACATTTTTTTAAAAAAATGAGGGGGGAGGCATTATAAAATATACAGAATTGATGTGTAAAAGAAAACGGGTCCGTAACATATTTCAACCCTGAAACTCAAAACTACCTGATATTTTTTTCAGTAGATGGATTCATAACATACCTATGGCAATATATCTATGGAGAATTAGTTAAATCTGGAAGATAATATATTAAATATATTCGAGCTATTCACCATAAATTATTTTAGAATTTGTTTTAATGAAAATACTAATCCGTATTATTTTAAACATACAGTGCCGATTTTTATTTATAAAATTGCTTTTCTACCTGAAAGTAAATCTTAATCCTTATTGTAAACATTCTCGTAAAAATCAAAGTACTTACAACTTTGCTAAACCATAATAACTAGATAATCAAGCCATTAGTAAAGAGAATTCAAGAACTAAAATTCTACTCAAAGAATTCTGTAGCAGTTAGTATCCAAACACATATTACATTAGAGTATTATTTATTCTTCACTAATCGGAAATTGACAGTCAAGCCCTAAATCCAAATTTTTTCGTCCTATAATACTTTGGATAAAACAATATTTATATCGTATTATACAACACAATTACGTGTATTATATACACAATTATTGACATTGACCGTTTTCGTATAATGACTCGTACGAAAACATATATTCATCAGTTTTAGTTAGTGTGAAATTAAAAAAAAAATATTAATTGGATAATGGAAGTGTTTATTGCATAAACTAACACCCCAACCTTTCATTACTCAGATGTGTACACGTGTATCCATATTAATATCTTCCTATTTACCTTCGATATTTTCTCTCAATCAGAGCTTAAATCTTTCAAATGGCATTGTTTCTAAACAAATGTATAAAGATGAAAAAAGAATTAATAATATTTAGTCATTAAAATAGGTATTCTGTACTTTTTCTCAAATTTTTTACAAGTTTTTATAATTTGTACTCTACAGCTAAAGAAAAATAAGACAAGATAGTATTATAAACAGAAGATTATTCAGGCATAAAATGTAAAAGTGTTCAATCACTCGGAAGGAATACCCCCAAATCTACATGAATTTTGGAAATACTGCAGGCCTTCCCCAAAATAGATCGAAAATGGAGTTACTTAGCTATCTACCTCAACATCTAACTTTTAAGATAAAATTTATCACAGTGTAGAAGACAAAAAATTAAATATATAGTTAGAAAAGAAATTGATCTCGATGTATGGGTCCGAAATTTCTGAGAGTTGAGACGTGTTTAACATCATAATTAGAAAATTAAAACTGGAAGTTAACCCGTTTCCACTCAACGTCCTATTTATAGTACAGTTCATATTCACCATTATAAATAAAACTATTCAACGATTTTCCTATACTTTGTCTACCCCCTGAACAGTAATGGTTTCACCTGTCTTACTGAAACCGGTTTGGATTAAATTGAAGCATATATTTCAGATATTCTATTATTCTATTTATATTTTAGTCATTATATTAACAGATTTTCTATAACGTTTTAAAAGTATTTTTATTTTTATTAGTTTTAATTACACATTTAAACTACTGTCCTAAAAATAGGACGCTGGGCGGATTCGTTAAATTTTCTGTTGTTTAGTTTATTTCATTGGTGCTCAATATGTCGAGGAAATAAGTTCTTAAATCTGCCGAGGAAGGTGTAGAATATCTATTTTCAGAGGAATTAGAGTCCGAAATTATTGCTCTGCCACCTGAAGGGGATGAATTAACAGATGAAGAAGGTTTTGATGACGCTGAAACTCTTGACACATCTGTAAGAAACGTTGCAGTTAGTATTGAAATTTTGAGTTGTAAAAAAATGATTCAGCCAGTGACTGATCTCAAGAGTCAAATAGTTTATTTTGATAATTATTTAATTCCTATAATTTGACAGTTGTTCTAAGAAAGAGTGGATTTCGAGCAACAGGAACTGTACGAAGAGACAGAAAACAGCATTGTCACTTAGAAATTGATTCTACTTTAAAAAAAACTAGCCAAGGTTCACATGATTTCTACTTTGATGTGAAAAATAAAATTACTGCTGTAAAGATTAATGATAACAAATGCGTTACACTTCATATAATTAAGACACTAATATCTGTTTCAAGGTCTGAAAAATAAAAAGCTAATAAAAAAATAAAATCGAACATCCATGTCTCGTAAACAACTATAACAAAAACATGGGTGGTGTTCCATGGAAAAAATCGGTATTGGCTAGTTTTATCCGAATTGTAGACATTGCTATTGTAAATACCTGCGTTTTTTATAACATGGTAAATGCAGAAAAAAAGAGTATCAAAGAAATAGAGACATATTGCAATAGTCTATCTAAAAAAAGGCAACACAGGACACAAACAAAAATCAGTTGACCAAGTTATACAATTTCATCTCGAGTGAAGGAAATAGACACTGTTAGACGAGATGGAATTGGCCATATATTTGGGAAAAGAGAAAAACTAAGAAGCTGTCAAATGTAAAATTGTTCGGGAAAACCTCTTACGTTTTGCATGAATGTAATGTAACTCATGCACAAAATGTTTTTCAAATTACCATTAAAAGGGTAAATATGTTTAAACTTAATAAATAAATGTCAATTTTATTTGTGTTTCATTTTAGTTTGCATTAAATATTAAAGTTCAATTATTTGGGAACAGAAACGTAATTAAGTATGTAAAAACAAAGAAGTACTAAGTGTTGAAAAACTTCCATATCTGGCCAGCGTCCTATTTGTGGGACAGTAATTATCTCGGATCCTAAATTAATGGTGTGGAGTTTAATTGCATATTAAATTTAATTTAAGTGTTTAGAACATAATTATAAAAGATCGTAATAAAATTTCAATTTTAAATTAAGTTGGGCGTTAACGGGTTAAAGGGGATAATTATAAAATGACAGAATAGAATACGATGATAATAAACTTAAAAAAAGCCAACAAAAAACAGTAATTAAGTATAAAACACAATTTCTTATCTCAAAAATGTAAGCGAAATTATCTTATTTTATTCCGAATGTATTAAGATTTTCCTTCACAGTGATTAATCCCATTTATCAAATGAGATGAAAGAAATCTAACTCTACATTTGACTCGATGATTTATTTGATGATCAGAATAATTTTTTTCATTTAAAGAATTTCAAAAATTTGTAAATTATACCAATGTGTTTTTGGCTACAATACAAAAATCAAATTTCAGACCCACCCCCACCCCCGAAAAAAAAAGAAAAAAAAATGATTTTCATATTTAGAAGTAAGTGTAATGATAGAATAAGCGGCAATCTTGATATGCCATAACATATCTTAAAAACTAGCCCATAGATCTAACAAAATATAAAAACTTTCAAATAAATATAACCTACGTATCATCGTCAAGTTATCATGCTGAATGATGAGCATAAGTTAACTAAAAAAGAAAGAAATACAATGTTAATATATCACTCACATCGTTGAAAATACTTTGAAGGCATACCCAGGAGAAGGTGATAAATAAATAAAATAATAAAATAAGAGAAACACTGCCGCAAAACAATATTTCCGTGAAACTGAATTTAAAATAATTAAAATGTTCTGAATTAAGTAAAAAATAGAATTTGGCAAATTCAGCTCTAAATATTCAGTATTTACATATACAATCCATTTTCATAATTTATTACTTTATTTTACGAGCATGATTTAAGGATGTTTATCAAAATTATCCACCCGTTCTATAAGTGGCTACAATCACATATTTTACGTAGACTCTTTGTTTCATTGATTTATGTTTTCTTTTATATTTCAGGAAGAGAACGTTTGTGTAGAAATACAACACGAAATATTACAAAATGTAATTATAAACCATTGTGACTTTAAAAGCTTCTCAAACACTTGAATAAAATGTTACATCTCTTAGACGTTTTGCAGAAAGTCTTACACCAGCAGATTAATATTTATCCAATAAAACTTTTCATGGTGAGTTTTAAGACATGCTCTTAAAGCGTATTTTAAACGGCAGATAAGAAAACGTCGACATATTGCCGATTAGAGAATTTCACTTAGTAGAAAAAATCGAAAAATTATAAAGGACTTCATTTGCTTTCGTTATTGAATCTTTGTTGACCGTCTTTTTTCCCAGGATCAGAAATTACTTTCCAAAATTTGTTGAAGGTACTGTGACTCCCCACATTAAAGAGATTTCTATTTTGAAAGATTGTATTACACATCTTAATTTGAAACCCCATAAAAGACAAATGCTTTTCTAGCCCTTCTAAAGACATCAATCTGCTTTCATCCTTTTGACACTGAAGTTTTGTAAAATAAATACAAATTATTAAATATTATAATAGATATTTTATGTTTGAATTATTTTTGTTAAATATTTTATTCTTAGATTTTTAAATATAATCTAATTATGTTCAATATTAAAAACATTTTCAGAATTGGTCAGTATAAAATATTTTATTTTTTAAGGGAATTGAATGGGAGTTAAAGAACTATGTTTATTCAACCAAAATTTTATAACTTGCTTTATTATTTTGCACATGAATATGATATAATAGAAAGTTTGGATTTGAAGGATGTTGTAGATGACTTTTTAATAATAATAGCATGAATGTGATTACTCAGTAAGATATTATTCTTACCCAGTATTTTTTTAATGAGTAATTTAAGGGAGGGGGAGTATTTAATTTTTTTTTTACGATTGAAGTGTGAGTTTGTGTCAAAAATTTAAAGAAAACACACTTTGTTATTTGACTCCTTTTTTATGTTAGATGCTTGTTAAATGTTTTCAAACAAGATATCTCAAACTATAAGTATGAAATATATTACATTTTTAATAATATTATAAAACTATCGCTAGTATGTCCTTATATTACCACAGGGGTCCATTTCTACAGACACCCAGAAATGTAAACTTTTCTAGGTTTTCTTTTCTTTTGCTATTTGACTCGGATATGTGGATAGTGGTTTTATATTTTGTACACATTAATACCTCACGGAAAAAGAATGTTTCTTCTGTTTTAAAAACTTTTAGAAATATTTAAATGTGTATTATTTACGCGTTAGACAAAATTTTTAATTAATTCATTGTTTATAGATGTACTTTTAAGACAAAAGTACCGGATGACCGAGCTCCGCTCGGAGAAAACAGGTATCGAAGCTAACTCGAAGATTTAAATTTTCAATTGTGATTTATCAAAACAATACATGCCATAAGAAAATTTGTGAAACCATTAGTGAAAAGATAACCGGTTAAAGTGCACCATTGTAAACTATTCTAAACAAAGTTGTTTGGAAAGGGAATTATTCTATACAAAGGTAAAGTTTGAAAAGTCATAGAAAATAAAATGTAATTGATAACAAAAAATTATACAATTAAAGAAATGGAACAAAGTGAGCAGTGTAAAGATTGAAGTGTGTTGAATGGAGAAGCATTCTGACAATGACGGTATCTTCTAGTTGTCCATTTGCGGGTATAATTGAGTTGATCGCTTGTTGTTCCAAAATTCCGGCTCCTTGAAGCATTTCATGTAGAGGTGCGTTCTGCATGTTGAAAATGTAGCTTGAAATCTGATGAATGTTGAAATGTCGAACTTTGTTGACGGTGATTTGAAATTGAAATCAGTTAATTAACACGTTCGCTGCCACCGACGCACTGGCGCGTCAGAGCGGCACCTCCTGGTATGCCGACGACGCACTAACGCTGCGACGGTCTTTGATAAGTTATATGCTCTGTGTTTAGTGTGGCTTTGGAAATTGAACGGCGAGGTTGTTTCGGCACGTTAGTGAAGCATTATTTTTTAATTTTTTGTGGTTGGTTTTCAAAATTTTTGTTTGCATTATTTTTTTTTTTACTATATCGTTTATGTGTTATATATACTTTGCTACATTAATTTAATATTTAGAGTTGATAGAAAATAAAAATGGAAACCGATATCAAGGAATAAAGACAAATCAATAAAATTTTTATTATTATTATTATTAATTCGTCAGAACTACAGCCAATCGATTCCTCGTGGTCGAAAACCCCCGGGTACCAATTTTCACTTGGTTTGGATGCATCAGAAAAAAGTTTGCCCGCACCGGGGTTCGAACCCGGCCCTATCTGTAGCGCCGAACTACGTGACCTTAACGCGTCAAAACCGATGCCAATCGATTCCTCTTGACCCAAAACCCCAGATCCCCAAGTTTACTACAGTTTTATAATTCTGGGGCGATTTTCGACTTGACAACCATTCCTCGTATTATAGTATAGGATTACGACTATTAAAAGTATTTACCACTTATAAAAGTGTAGTGAAATTTTAGTATAAAATTTACAATATTTATAGTAAAAAAAGGTGGAAAGGCTGCTCAAGACAACTGTATATTCTCACCACTACCTGATATAAAGTTTAGTAGATGAAACTTCATCATATTGACAATATTTTTATGGAAAATTAGCTAAATGTGGAGGATAAAATATTAATTACATTATAAATATTTATTATACCCAATTTATTAATTAGCTTAAAAGAAAACACCAATTGGCCTTATCATTAAACGAAGTTTGTGGATTTTTATTTATAAAATTACTTTTCTAAAAAACATTCTCTGTGGATTATATGGTAGTAATTATAATATAAACTTAAATTAGTGCATATCAAAATTAACAGTTTACTGGCCTAAAAATGAAAGTGAATCTCTTAGTCCTAATTTCATTCATCCTATTTTTTTTGTTTCTTTAAAAGAAAATTTATATCATATTAAAAGAAAGTATTATGATGTACTGACACTAGCAGTTCATGCAGTATGTATCGCAGGAAAGTATACATTCATCAGGTTTTAGTATGTAAAGAAGAATGGGAAAAGTTACTGTAACATTTTACATATTATTCTGAAAAATATTAATTGGATAATTAAAGTGTTTATTGCAGAAATTAACATCACACTTTCCTTCCTCATATTTGTACACGTTTCTATAAATTAATATGTGTCTATTATCTTCCATATTTTATCTTTCTCACTGCTTGAATCTTTTAAATGGCATTTTTTCAAACAAATTGTTAAAGAGGAAAAATAAATATTGTTTACTAAAAAAATTAGGTATAATACACTTTTTCTCTGTTTTTTTCTTTTTACAAGATTTTATGACTTGCACTCTATAACTAATAAAATATAGAATATAGTTATTATTACAAACAAAAGCGTGTTCAGGCATACAATATAAAAGTGTGATAATCACTCGGAAGTAATACCTCCAAATCTACATGCATATTGGATATAAAAACATTCAAATTAATCCTGCAATTCTTCCTTAAAATAAATATGAAATGTAATTATTTAGCTATCTAAATCAACATCTAATATTTAAGCTAAAATTAATCAGATTGTAGGAATATATATTGAACTAGATAAGAAATTGATCCTGATATATAGGTGTGAAATTTTTGAGAGATGAGAAGTTTTAGCTTCGTAATGAAAAAGTTAAAGTTAAAGGTGAAAGTTATTAGAAGACAAAATACAGTACGATATTACGAAACCTATAAAAGTGTACAAGAGAAGTAATTCTTAATTAAGAATTAAACACAACTTTTTAACTGAAAAATGCAAGAGAAATTCCGTCAAAATATTTCGAATGTAGGAAGATTTTTATTCACCGTGATTCATCCCAATTCTCAAATGAACCACAAAAAATCAAATTCTATATTTGATTTGATTCATTTGAGGATCAGAGTATATTTATCATTTAAAGATTTCAAAAGTTTCTTAAACATAGAAATAATTCTTTTTGTAGATTGTCATACAAAATACAAATTACAAATAACTCAAAAAATATTCACTGTCGTATTAAGTCTTTCGGATTAAATGCATTGTTAAAAAATACGGAAATCTTAATATGCAATAAATTTTCATAAATAGAACTCGTCGGTATATCTAACATCAAATATAGTCTTTCAAAAAAATATAACCTACGTTTCATCATCAAGATGCCAGACTGAAAGCTGAACATAAATCAACTAAAAAACAAATAAATACAATATTAATTTATCGCTAACACCATTAGAAATACTTTGAAGGGAGAGCGAAAGAGGGTGATAAATAAATAAAATAATAAGGTTAGAGAAACACTGCACACAAACTATTATTGAAATTAAATTTAAAATAAATGAAATGTTCTAAACAATAAAGTAAAACGTAGAATTTAGCAAATCCTTTACATATTTTTCAGTATTCCCATATGTTTGTGACCCAAGAAAAATGGTTCACTTCTTTTATGTCTGTGTTTCTATGACTAAGCTGCTGGTCTCATGGAAAAAACAACGCGTTTTTGCTCATTGTGTGACAGATTTGAAGTAGAAATAAGTTTTTTCGTAACACATTGCATGCTGATCTCACATCTCGTAGATATATTCAATTTTTTTTAGTCTTAAAGATAGTTCTACCACGGACTTCGCTGTTGTTTTAAAGGAGCGACTGCGATTTACTTAAGGTTCTACCATTGCGCACTTAGCCCGAGTAGTTCAAAATATTACGGGTAGTTTTCTGGTGTAGTGGAGGGTATAAAATTAATAACTTACACGAACATATATATATAATTAAATTATTAATAAATAATTCATAAATTAATATATTAAATTTTTTAATGATTTAAATATAAATTACGCTTAGCGTTAAATTAATCTATCATTTAATACTTTGTTCAATTAATTGAATTTTCATTTAATACTTTATAGATATAACTGCAAAACAAAATAAGGATTGGAAAAGTGTTCAGATTTTAAATAAAGATAGATAAAACACATTATAAAATATACAGAATTTATGTTAAAAAGGAAACGGGTGAGGGGTAAAGTTCAACCCTAAATCTCACTTCTACCTGATATTCTTTTCAGTAGATGGATGTATAGCATGTCACTGACAATATATCTATGGTGAAATTGTTAAAACTTGAAAAACTACATTAATTATTATCAAGATATTCACTCTGAATTATTTTGGAATTTGTGTTAATGAAAACACCAATCCATATTTTTTAAAATTAATGTGCCGATTTTTATTTACAGTATTGCTTTTCACCTGAAAATAAATCTTAGTCCTTATTGTAAACATTCTCGGAAAACTGAGAATATTTGCAATTTTGCTAAGCTTAAATAATTGGCTAGTCAAGCCATAAGCAAAGAAAAGTAATGAACTAATGTTCTATTCTAAGAATTATGTAGCAATTAGTATCCAAACATACATTAGTTTTTATTCTTATTTAATCTTCACTAGATAGATAATTGATAGTCAATCCCTAAATCCAATTTTTTTTCACCCTATTATTCCTTGGATAAAACGAGATTTATATCTTATTATTCAAAATAATTATCATATATTGACACTCACCATTTTTGTATAATGACTAATAGGAAAACATATATTCATCTGTTTTAGTTACCGTGATATTTTGAAAAATATTAATTGGATAATGGAAGTATTTATTGTATAAACTAACACCCTACCCTTTCATTCCTCAGATATGTACACCTTTCTCTATATTAATATTTCTCTATTACCTTCGATATATTACCTCAGATCTTAAATCTTTCAAATGAGATTTTTTCTAAACAAATCTTTAAAGATGAAAAAAAGAATAAATTATATTTATTCAATAAAATAATTTTATTGTACTTTTTCTCTGTTTTTTTACAAGTTCTTATGACTTGCACTCTATAACTAAAGAAAGATCTTCTTCAATGGCATGCAGATCAGGATGGGCACTGCCCCTCTCAATAAGCTTTTTCCAATTCATCCTTCTGGAGGACAAATTCTTTTTTACTTTAAATACCTGAAGGTCTCTTTCCAGGCAGTCTGTCCATCTCAGGTTGGATCTTCCAAGTCTTAGCTTTAATGTAAGTTTTGCATCAAAGACCCTTTCTGTTGTTCTGTCATTCTCCATTCTGATTAGATGGCCTTCTCACTTTATTCTTTGCAATTTGATGAAATTTATTATGTCACGTTCATTATATAAATTATATAGTTCTAAACTTAATCTCTTGAGCCATATATTATTTTTTTTGTATTCCTAAAATATACTTCTAAGGATTTTTCTTTCAAAGGTCGACAGTATCTTTACATCTGACAAATTTGTTGCCCATATTTCACATGCATAAGTTAAAATTGACCGTATTAGACATTTGTGATGTATAATTTTTGTTTTATTAATTTTGATTTTATATATCTTTGTAGAACATAAAAACATTTATTTGCCATTATAACTCTTTTGTAGATCTCTGTCGTAACATCATTTGTGTTGTTTAACTCAGAAACTAAATAGGTGAAGCAATTAACCACCTCAAATTTATATCCTCCCATTTCTAGATGTTCACTTACGTACCCAGGTTTTTGCGCATGGCATTTTGTCTTATTTTCATTTACTCTAAGGGCCATCTTAAGAGCCTCTTTCTCTAGAGATAGAATGGACTTCGTTAATGCTGCGGGCGTTCTGGCGGTAATGTCTATGTCATCTGCAAAAGTCAACAGTCGAGTTGATTTGCTGAAGATATTTTCTCTGGTGACTAAAGAAAGATAGGATATAGATATTAGTATAAACAAAAGCGTGATCAGGTATAAAGTTTGGAAGAGTTTTAAAAACTTGGTAGGAATACAACCAAATATACATGCATATTGGAAATTAACACGTTCTAACTAATCCTGCAAGTTTTTACCAAATAAGATCGAAATTGGAATTATGCAGCTATCTACTTTAAAGTCAAATATTAATGATAAAATTAATCACAGTGTAGAAGGCTAAAAATAGATATTGAATTCGAAAAGAAATTGATCCTGATGTATGGGTCTGAAATTCATGAGAGATGAGATCTGTTAACATCATAATTGCAAAATTAAAAAAAATATTACGATGATAATAAACTTTAAAAAGCCAACAAGAACAGTAATTAAGAATAAAACACAATTTTTTAACTCAAAAATGCAAGCGAAATTCTCTCATTTTATTTAAAGCGTAGGAAGATTTTCCTTCATAGTGATGCATACCAATAATCAAATGAGACGAAAGAAATCTAATTCTAAATTTGACTTCATGATTCATTTGATGATCAGAATATTTTTTCCATTTAAACGATTTAAAAAGTTTGTAAAACCGACTAATATTTTTTAGGTTACTATACAGAAATGAAATTTCAGACCCTGTCCCAACCCCAAAAAATATTCTTATATTTAGTCATTGGGCATAAGTGTACTGATAAAAAATACGACATTCTTAATTTAAAGTATTAATGAAGAAAGCCAAATAATAATCTAAGACTCAATCCATTTCATTGAACACTAATAATAAATGTCATTAGTTCAAATGAAAAGCAGTTATTAAGAATCCATCTCAATATTTCAACTCCACGCATGCAAACGAAATTCCCCCTTTTAATTTTAGAATGTCCACATGTGTACCTGAACAGTGATTCATCTTAATCCTCCAATCAGATGCGGGACATTCACTTTTGACCAATTGCATTGCATACTCCACTGTCTTGTTCTTTGTCGATGAGTCCTTCAGGGGTGCAATCCCTAAGTAGCCAGTATCACTGAGTCACTTTGTCATTTGTGACTGAAATCCCATAGAGTGTGGTTGTTTCTGCTTTCTGAGACAAAATTAATCTAATAGAAAACACAAATTTCTCTGAGATTTCTCTGGATTGGAGTGGAAGAAAATCCTGATGGAAAACGGTAAGACTTCTATTAATGTCTATAACTTAATTTTCTATTTCATAATTATACATATTTTGTACTTAATTATCTTTTTTATTGATCCGTAAAAACTTAAACACGTCAAGTCTCTAAAATCTGAAAGCGTTTTTTTTTTAAATTTACCTAGTTTGTACCAAATTATACATTCTTTTATTTAAGTGTTATGTGTGTTATATTGGTCGAAGCTTACCAATCGTTCTGTTTTAGAATATACGTATAATATTTATTGATTCTGTTTGAAACACATATACACACAAAAATATATTTGTCTAGGTCAGTTTATACTGATCGTGGGTTAAACTTTTAGAATTTATTTAGTTGTGTCTCCATATGACATATTTTTCGAAGAATTCACAATATTATAATATTTGCTTGTTAGATTATTTTGATGGATATATAACACTTTAAAGATTTTACAGCAATCACTGACTATGCTCAGATGTAATAAAATATAGCACGAATTTGCTCCAAGTTAATGAATTTGACTAAAAGAATTGAATATTGTATTCTAAAAATAATTTATTTTATTACAGGTATGGAAAACAATTTCGTAGACTTCGATTCCTCCAAAGGGATGACAAAATTTTCGAAAGGAGAGGAGAGCTCGTTCCCCGTGGATCAATGCTTGATCGGAGATTTGGGAGCATTCGACGTTGCGGACACCAGTATGCGGGACTCTGACGTTTGCTGCAAAATGATGGAAGGAGTGTCGGTCGACGAAGATCTTGAAAACTGTCTGCCGAATTCCATAGAAGATAGTGTGTTAGTCGAAGAGGATAAAGGTCCATCTGCCACTCCGAAGGAAGGGGTCTGCGCAGAATCGGCAGCAACATGGCAACTCTCTTTTGCCATATTCGAAGACGACGATGACGCGTTGCAAACTTCAGGTTCGCCTTCTGAAGAACAGTTCGAATCTGAAAATGACGATGGGGTTGTGGATGACCCCGAAAATCAGTCGGAAGCTGAGGATAGTGTGGAACTTGTGGAAGAAAATTTAGATTTTTATCGTCTACTTTCTGTTGCAGAGTTTAAGCTACAATGCATATTTGAGTCCAAGAAAGCAACTTCTGAGTTAAAATCGGTATTGCTGTGGAACTTTGTAGAGTTTTTGGAAATGAAACTGAATGGTTATAATAATGGGGCAATGTAAAATATTACTTTATTTTTCGTTTTTATGTTTTCAATAAATGTTCTTTTCGAAATATGACAGTGGATTAGGCCTACTGGGGATATACCACTTATAAAAAAACGCACCCAATTAGGCTCTACCTCCAGGGTGGGTGTGGAATGAGCCGTTAATTAGTTTATTATGTAATTTTTTTCGTTTTTGAGAGAAAATGTGTTTACTTAATTTTTGTTTTTGTTGATTATTAAACAGTTATTTTCTCATATTTTATATTTTAGGTTTTACGTGTATAGTTATAAAATGTGAATTATTTTTCAGTCTTTTAATAGGATATCGAAATCGTTTAATTTATATACAATAATAAATTCCACTATCTACTAATATTATAATCTTATAAAATATAGTGTTTTTTTTTTATCTTTTATGTATTTTTATAAAATGTCAAACAGGATTAGTGCATTTTTATTGCATACCAAAATAATATAATTTAAACGCAATTAATTGACTTCTACTGTGTACAAATATTTTTTTTTTTTGTGGATTTGAAGTCGATTCATGATGATTTTTTTAAATGCAATCTCGAACAGTATTTTTAAAGTGTAATTATAAATCTTAAATTGCATTTAACAATAAATTATTTCTTTCAGAGAGTATGGAAAGGTTAAGTATAATTTACTGACTTTTAACAATTTTTGAAATTGTAAATATAAGATTTCATTATCTTGTAGAAAGTTCTAAAGCAACTGAAATACATGAAATTTAGAAAAAATTATATAAAATTTTATTATTATTCGTTATTTATAATTGTATCAAATATTATGCTTATATACTTCTAGAAGTTGTTTCACTAGCGTAAAATGTTTTCAGCAATTGTATAAAATATT
>CM063499.1:876313-968813 GCA_032207245.1 Pardosa pseudoannulata | reverse complement strand
TAAAGCTGCATATGACAGCATTATTCGACCGAAACTTTATGAAGCAATGAAGGAATTCAATATACCAACTAAATTAATTAATCTAACAAAAACTACACTTAAGAGAGTAAAGTATGAGTGAAATTAGGGAACGATTCTTCAGAAGTCCTTTATACTGAAAGAGGATTACGAAAGGGTGATGCCATATCATGCCTTTTATTCAATCTACCCTTAGAAAATGCATCAGAGCATCTGGTATCACAACTAGAGGAACCATTTACCAGAAGACTTTACAAACCTTAGCATTTGCTAATGACATTGCCTTGGTTGCTAGATCTAGAAATTATATTATAGAAGCTTTTAATTTATTAGAATCTGAAGCTAGTAAATTAGGTTTATAAATAAACGAAGATAAAAAAAATTATGGAAACATCCCAGAGTACAGCTAAAGTCATTTACAGTGGGAGACTACACCTTTGATATAGTTTCACAGTTCAAAAATCTTGGAACAACCATCACCACTAATAATCACTTGAACGTAGAGATAAACAACAGGATGTCAAATAAATGCTGTCATGGCCTTAAAAACCAATTAAAATCTCGATTTATAAGTTTAAAAACGAAAATTAACATCTATAAAACTCTACTTCAACCTACTCTGCTCTATGGAAGTGAATGTTAGGCAATAACCAAATTGCATGAAAATAAATTGCTGGCTTTTGAAATTAAAATCTTAGGAAACATATTTGGTGCAAGAGAATAATTTTTGAAGATCCTTATCCAATTTTGAAATATATATATATATATATATATATATATATATATATGTTATGTATATATGTATATATATATATATATATATATATATATATATATATATATATATATATATATATATATATATATATATATATATATATATATATATATATATATATATATAAAGTCTAATTCTACAGTTGACCCGATGATTTATTTGATGATCAGAATACTTTTTTTCATTTAAAGGATTTCAAAAAATTGTAAAACATACCAATGTTTCTCTTTTTTGGTTACTATACACAGAAATCAACTTTCAGACCCACTCTCCCCACGAAAAAAAAAGAAAAAAAAAGATTCTCATATTTAGAAGTAAGTGTAATGAAAAAAAAACGACAATCTTGATATGCCATAACATATCTTAAATTAAATTAGCTCGTAGGTCTAACATAAAAATAAAATTTTCAAATAAATATAACCTACGTAACATTATCAATTTATCAGGCTGAATGATGAGCATAAATTAACTAAAAAAGAAACAAATACAATGTTAATATATCACTCACATCGTTAAAAATAATTTGAAGGCAGACCGAGAAGAAGGTGATAAGTAAATAGAATAATAAGGATAGAGAAACACTACCGCAAAACACCATTTTAATGAAACTGAACTTAAAATAATTAAAATGTTCTGAATTAAGTAAAAAATAGATTTTATCAAATCCTGCATTAACTTTCCAGTATTCCAATATACAATCAATGTTTCATCATTTATTTCTTTATTTTACGAGCAATATTTAACGATGTTTTTAAAAACTACCCACCTGTTCTCTAAGTGGCTATAATAACATATTTTAGGTAGATACATTGTTTCATTTATTCATGTTTTTTTATATTTAAGGAAGAGAAAGTTTGTGTAGAAATACAACACGAAATATTACAAAATGTAATTATAAACCATTGTGACTTTAAAAGCTTCTCAAACACTTGAATAAAATGTTACCTCTCTTAGACCAGCAGATTAATATTTATCCAATAAAATATTTCATGTTGAGTTTTAAGACATGCACTTAAAGCGTATTTTAAACGGCAGATAAGAAAAGGTTGACATATTGCTGGTTAGAGAATTTCGTTTAGTAGAAGAAGTCAAGAAAATATTACTAAATAAAGGACATTATTTGATTTTGTTATTGAATCTTTATTGACCGTCTTTTTTCCCAGGATCTGAATTACTTTCCAGAATTTGTTGCAGGTACCGTGACTCCCCACATTGATTTTTAAAGTTTGTATAATTTTTAAAGTTTTTCCATATTTTTAAAGTTTGTATTACACATCATAATGTGGAAACCCTATACTTGAGAAGAGTCACACAAAACATAAAAAGGGCAACACTTGCAAATGTCAAAACAGGATTAATATATCTCTACCACCTCAAATATCTAAAAGTACTAGACAAATGCTTTTCTAGTCCTCCTAAAGACATCAATCTGCTTTCAATCGTTTGAGACTGAAGTTTTGTAAAACAAAATCGAAGTATTAAATATTATAATGAATATTTTATGTCTGAATTATTTTTGTTAAATATTTTATTCTTAGACTTTTAAATATAAACTAAATATGTTCAATATTAGAAACATTTTCAACATTGGTCAATATAAAATATTTTATTTTTTAAGTGAATTGAATGGGAGTTAAAGAAGTATGTTTATTCAACCAAAATTTTATAACTTTCTTTATTATTTTGCACATGAATATATGATATAATAGAAAGTTTGGATTTGAAGGATGTTGTAAATCATTTTGTAATAATAGCATGAATGTGATTACTCAATAAGATGTTATTCTTACCCAGTATTTTTTTAAATGAGTAATCTGGGGGAGGGGGGGAATTTAATATATTTTTTTTTTACTTGAAGTGTGAGTTTGCGTCAAAAATTTAAAGAAAACACACTTTGTTATTTGACTCCTTTTTTATGTAAGATGCTTGTAAAATGTTTTCAAACAAGATATCTCAAACTATAAGTATGAAATATATTACATTTTTAATAATATTATAAAACTATCTCTAGTATGCCCTTATATTACCACAGGGGTCCATTTCTATAGAAACCCAGAAATGTAAACTTGTTCTAGGTTTTCTTTTCTTTTGCTATTTGACTCGGACATGTGGATAGTGGTTTTATATTTTGTACATACTTATACCTCACGGAAAAAGAAACTTTCTTCTGTTTTAAAAATTTTAGAAATATTTAAATGTGTGTTATTTACGCGTTAGACAAAATTTTTAATTAATTCATTGTTTATATATGTACTAAACAAAATTACGACTATTAAAAGTATTTACCACTTAAAAAAGTGTAGTGAAATTTTATTATAAAATTTACAATATTTATAGTAAAAAAAGGTGGGAAGGAAACGCAAGTCAACTGTATATTCCCAACACTACCTGATATAAAATTTAATAGATGAAACTTCATCATATTGACAATATTTTTATGGAAAATTAGCTAAATGTGGAGAATAAAATATTAATTACATTCCAAATATTTATTATACCCAATTTATTAATTAGCTTAAAAATAAACACCAATTCGCCTTATCATTAAACAATGTTTGTGGATTTTTATTTATAAAATTCATTTTCTTTTGGTGAGTAAAAAATTCTCTGTGGATTATATGGCAGTAATTAATAAAATATAAATTAGTGCATATGCAAATTAACAGTTTACTGACCTGAAAATGAAAGTGAAGCTCTTAGTCCTAATTTAATTTATCCTATTTTTTTCTTTTTTAAAAGAAAATTTATACCCTATTAAAATAATATTATGATGTACTGACACTAGCCTTTAGCCCTCGTGTTGCAAAAAATAGACCGTAGCGTTAAAAAAAAAAACCAACCAACCAACTGACACTAGCCGTTCATGCAGTATGTATCACAGTAAATCATATATGCATCAGGTTTTAGTTTGTAAGAAAGAATAGAAAAATTACTGTAACATTTTACATATTATTCTGAAAATTATTAATTGGATAATTAAAGTGTTTTTTGCAGAAATTAACATCACTCTTTCCTTCCTCATATTTGTACACGTTTCTATATATTAATATGTGTCAATTACCTTCCATATTTTATCTTACTCACTGCTTGAATCTTTGAAATGGCTTTTGTTTCAAACAAATTGTGAAAGAGGAAAAATAAATATTGTTTACTAAATAAAAATAGGTATAATACACTTTTTCTCAGTTTTTTTTCTTTTTACAAGTTTTTATGACTTGCACTCTATAACTAACAAAATATAGAACATAGATATTATTACAGACAAAACCGTGTTCAGGCATAAAATATAAAAGTGTTATCATCATTCGGAAGGAATACCCCCAAGTGTACATGCATACTGGAAAAAAAAAACGTTCAAATTAATCCTGAAAGTTTTCCTTAAAATAAATAGAAAATGGAATTATTTAGCAACTAAATCAACATCTAATATTTAAGATAAAATTAATAAGAGTGTAGAAGAAGAAAAAATATATATTGAACTAGATGAGAAATTGATAATGATGTATAGGTCTGAAATTTCTGAGATTCTGATTTAGCTTCGTAATTAGAAAATTAAAAAATTAAAGTTAAAGGTTAAAGTGATTAGAAGACAAAACACAGTACGATAATAAGAAACCTATAAAAAATCTGCAAGAGTAGTAATTAAGAATCGAACACAATTTTTTAACTCAAAAATGCAAGTTAAATTCTATCAAAATATTTAGAATATAGGAAGATTTTTCTTCACCGTGATTCATCCCAATTCTCAAATGAGATGCAAAAGATCTAATTCTATATTTGACTTGATTCATTTGAGGATCAGCGTATTTTTATCATTTAAAGACTTCAAAAGTTTGTTAAACATAGAAATAAATCTTTTTTATAGATTGTCATACAAAATACAAATTACAGAAAATAAAAAAAATATATTCACTCTCGTATTTAGTCTTTCGGATTAAATGTGTTGTATTTCTTAAATTTATTCAATAATTATAAAACATAACAACTTTATTAAAACTTCGTTAAGCCTAGAAAACAACAGGATTCTAAATTATCATTACATCTAAAATTGCCAATATCTCTTTTACAATCTCATACATTGTATGTTGCCAATACATAGTAAATATAAATACATATTATACAAGTTAATATATTTTAAATACACAAAATCTCCCCCTTTTTCATGACATGACAAAATCTCTGAATCGTGAAGGTGGTTTTACAATGCGACCCTTTCTTGTTATGTATTCATTTTGTGGTACATTGCCTGTATCCTGAATAACATACCTTTGCCCACTATTCCAGTCAGTATCTGCCATATCTCCCCTTTCAATGTTAGTTGTCTGCGTTGCAACACTATCATCAAAGCGCTCTTGAAAAGAATTTTTTCGAGGTCTCAAATGAAATGAATTTCGCCGCAATATACTACCTCTTACAGATTTTACTAAATAGGATCTAGGGGTCTTACATTTTTTTATAATTTGGGCTGGCTCCCATTTATTACCAGACCATATAAGGACACTCTCCCCTTCACTAAAGTCTGCCCTTTTCCTAGCTTGCAAATCATAATATTTTTTACTCTTAGCTCTTTTTAATTCTAACTGCTCTTTAAAATTTCTAACTATTTTTGGTTTCAACATAGAACTTGTCGTGGGTGATTTTGTATGCACATACCTACTCATAAGTATTTGAGAAGGAGAAACATTCATTCCACTTATTGGTGTATTTCTATGCTCCAGTAAGGCTTCATTTATCATATCTATTTCAATGCCTGATTTACGGAGAATGCCTTTAGCAATACCCATCATTTTCTCAGCAAATCCATTGGATTTAGGATAATTTGGACTACTATTTATAATTTCAAACCCCCATTCTCTGGCAAATTTATTCATTTTTATACTAGCAAAAGGCATGTTGTCACAAATTATAACTTTTGGTATACCATGAGTGGAAAAAATAGCCTTAAGTTTTGATATAATTTGATCAGCTGTTTTATTTGAAATTTTTAATATTTCTAACCATTTTGATAAGTAACAGCCAATGATAAGATAACTATTACCCCCAAACTCGCAAATATCCACTCCGATTTTTTCAAATGGTAACTTTGGTAGTTCATGATTCATTAGAGGTTCTTTGATATTTTTCGGTCTATATTTCTCACACACTTTACATTTAGAGACCATCTCTTCAATATCTTTTGTTAACCCAGGCCAAAATAAAACTTGTCGAGCTCTAGCCTTAGCCTTCACCATCCCACAGTGAGATATATGGAGAATATTTAACATTTCTGCTCTCAAACTGACTGGTACTATTACTCTATCATTTAGAAATACTAGTTCTTCTTTAACATATATATGATTTCTAAATTTAAAATACTCTTGAGTTTCTACTGGCACATTTTTACTATTAGAGGGCCACCCTTCACGCCAAAATTTTAGAAATTTAGATTATGCGACAGACCAATATCAGAGAGAGTTGCCTTCCTAAATTCATTTTTCCTAGACTCACTCACTTGCAAATGTTTAGTTAAACTGTAAACTAACTCTGTCATTTCTATATCATCTTCTACAGGTTTTACAACATATGCTCTTGATAACAAATCTGCTATATACATAAATTTGCCAGGTAAATACTTAAGATTTAATTGATATTTTAATAATTTTATCTTCATTCGCTGCAACCTAGGTGACATCACATTACCTACATTTTTATTCATTATAGAAACTAAGGGTTTGTGATCAGTCAAGATTTCCACTGGCCTACCATAAATAAAATAATGAAATTTGTTTGCCGCAAATACAATACTGAGAAATTCTTTCTCTATCTGAGCATAACCTTTTTCTGCATTAGTTAAACTCCGAGAAGCAAATGCAATTGGTCTCCCATCTTGCAACATGCAACAACCTAAGCCATCCTTGGAACTATCAGCCTGTATAACTATTGGCTTTGAACTGTTAAATACCCCTAACACTGGAGCAATTACAACTTTATTTTTCAAAATCTTAAGTGCAGTTGCATGCACAGGCATCCAATGCCAACTTATGTTTTTCTTAAGAAGTTCTCGTAAAGGTGCCGATATAGCAGATGCTTGAGGGATAAACTGCCTAAGGTAGTTTATCATCCCTAGTATTCGTTGGAGCTCAGTTTTATTATTAGGTTCAGGCATATCAAGTATAGCTTGAACGTAATCTGGATCAGGTTTCATACCTTTACAGTTAAATACATATCCCAAATATTTGACTTAGGGTACTCGAAACTGTATTTTGTTCTGGTTGAATTTAATATTTAATTCTTTAGCCCTCTTAATAACTTTAGCTAAGATTTCATCATGTTGTTCTACAGTTTCCCCCGCAATGAGGAGGTCATCAAAATAAACTAGAACCCCCGGAATGTTGCCAAAATTTGCCTCATTTCTTTTTTGGAAAATTTCAGGTGAACATGATAAACCCATCGGGAGACGTAAAAATTTATAACACCCAAATGGTGAGCTAAATGTACACAAATCGCTACTTTTGTCATCTAACTCAATCTGAAAAAAACCGTCCTTAAGATCAAGCACTGAAAAAACTGTGTTGTTACACAACTGAGAAGCAAGCTCTTCAACTTTTGGTATTAAAACATGATCTCTTCTTATTACTTTATTTAGATCTTGAGGATCTAAACATATTCTTATTGACCCATTAGGTTTCTCTACTACAACCAAATTACTAACCCAACTCCGTGGATTATCAACTTTGGCAATAATTCCCTCCCCTTCCAACTGTTTTAATTTTTCCTGAAGTTTTGCACGTAAACTGACTGGTACACATCTAGGAGGGCAGATAACAGGTATAGAATTTTCCTGTAATTTAATAGTATACTTCCCTTGAAATTTACCACCTCCTGTAAATATTTCCAAATTATTATGAATAAATTGTTCAATTTGATTTACATTTGAAGTTACATTGTCAATACATTTAACAAGATCCAGTTTTATACAACCTTCCAACCCAAGTAAAGGTCTGGATTTAGAATTATTAACAAGAACAAAATTAACACTAGCCTGCTTATTATCAACATTACATATTAAATTAATCATACCTGCAGGCTTAATTTTAAATCCACCATACGCTTCCAATATTATGTTTGTAATTTCAAGTACTAAATCCCTGTTTAAAACTGAGAAAACATGTAATGGTAAAACACTCCAGTATCCAATTTAAAATTTATATCATGACTACTAATTTGTATGTCTTTAGTCCATTCATTTTTAACATTCACTTTACCTACCTGTAACACACTCACAGATTCAATGAAAAAATCACTTTAAACATCAGAACAAACAAAATATTGTTCTTCCTCTTTATTTTCACTGCATGTTACGTTTTGCACACTACGCAATTTACAACCAGAAGAAAAATGATTAAAATTGCCACATTTAAAACACTGTTTACCGAAAGCTGGACATTCAGCTTTTTTATGCTTTCTGTTGCACTTCTTGCACTGGTATACAGTATTTGAAGCGTACATGCGTTGCGGAACATCACCACTAGTATTTTTTGAGAGCACACTATGAGTAACTTGTCTTTTTCGAACTGCATCAACACTTTTGTTCTGTACAGTTTGAGCCTGTTTCCTGCTCAGCTCTGATGCCCTGCAAACATCTACTGCTTTGGCTAGAGACAAGTCTCCTTCTCTTAACAGTCTTTCTTGTAGACCAATGTCTGAGATTCCCAGGACATTTCTGTCTCTCACAACACTGTATTTAAGGACAACAGAATTAAAAATCTGATATCATTGCCCTTATTCTTTTTACTTTCCTGTGATACTGTCAAGGAGAAGGATCTGAAGCTAAACGAATGAATAATGTTGCTGTCGGGCATCGTTGAAGTGATGCACAATTTTTGAGAAAAACTTAAATATTTATTGTGGAGTTGCTAAAAAGAAAGTTAATGGGTGAAGGAAAATGCCCAGTTCACCATCATAAATGTCGTGCTTTAATGCTAGTATATTCAACATGAATATCAACATGACGCTGATCCTTCCAATAAGTGCTATTCCTGCAGCGCGACTAACTTGTAAAACTATTTCTGTGGACGATGAAGTCTTATTGCAGTGAAGCAGTCATCAGGCACACGATCGATAAGGATGGTAAGTTAAATTGAGTATCACGGATTAGAGGTTTGTAGGACAGTAGAATTTAAAATCTGATTATCATTGTTTTAAATAAATTTCTATGTATGCATACATGTGTCATATGCCAAATTTATTACATCTAAAATACCTAGATAAAAATCTCCCTTTCTACTTGTTATAGTTTCATATTAATTTCCAAGCCTCAAAGTTTTAGATTTGTAGGAATGTTTGAAACATAGATTCTTTTCTTTTTTGCTCATTTCTTAGAAGTAATGCTAGAATAAAAGTTAATTTTCTGAAGACTTGCCACATTTTATTACTGACTAGAGAAAAATGGTTCGCTCCTTCCATGTTTAGATTGCTTCATAACTATGACTAAGCAGCTAATCTCATGGGAATAAATCCGAGTTTTTGCTCATTGTGTGAGAGATTTGTAATAGAAATATGATTTTTCGTCTACGCATTGCATGCCGATCCCTTCGTTTGGTAGATATATACCAATTTATTTAGTCTTAAAAAGACAGTTCTATCACGAACTTCGCTAATGTTTTAAAGGAGCGACTGTGATTTACTTAGGGTTCTACCATTGCCCACAAAGCCCGAGCTCTTCAAATATTACGGTCTATTTTCTAGTGTAGTAGATGGTATAAAATTAACACCTTACACACACACACATATATATATATACATATATATATATATGTGTGTATATATATATATACATATATATACATATATATATGTATATATATATATATATGTATATATATGTATATATATACATATACATATACATATATATATATATATGTATATATATATATATATATATATATATATATAAATATAAAATATATATATTATATATATACATATATACATATATATATATGTATATATATATATGTATTATATATGTATATATGTTATATATATATATATGTATAATATGTATATATATGTATATATATATATATATGTATATATATGTATATATATGTATATATATATGTATATATATATATATATGTATTATGTAAATTAATTTTTCATATTTTATTCATTTTGTGAGCAAGATTTAATTATGTTTATGAAAATTTGCAACGCGTTCTATGAGTAGATATTACAAAATAAATTTGGAGTTTCTTTTATATTCTATTTATTTAAGGAAGAGAATGTTTCATTGGAAATATAATCTCAAACAGCACACGATGAAATTACAAGCCATTGTGACTTTGAGGAAAGCATCTCAAACATTTGAATAAAATGTTATCCCTCTTAGACGTTTTGCAGAAACTTTTACACCTCCAAATTAATATTTTTTTTGTAAAATTTTCTTGGACAGTTTTTAACATATGTGCTTAACATGGATTTAAAAAGGAAGATAAGAAAACGTTGACATATTGCGGATTACAGAATTTCACTTAGTAGAAGTAAACGAAAAAATATAACTAAATATAAAATATTTCATTTGCTTTTGTTATTGAATCTTTCTTGGTGGTCCTTTTTTCCCAGGACCTGAAATACTTTCGAGAATTTGCTTCATGTGCCGTGACAAATCACTTTAAAGAGATTTCTATTTTGAAGGTTGGTAATACACATCCTAATGTGGAAACTCTATACCTGCGAAGAGTCCCACAAAACATAAAACTGGCAACAATTGAAAATGTCAAACAGGTCTTTTACAACTGCCTGTATCCAATCGTACCAGACAGATGCTTTTGTAGTTTATCTAAAGACATCAATCTGCTTTCATTATTTTGGGACTAGAGTTTTGTAAGTTAAATTCAATATATTAAATATCCCAATGGCTATTTTACATCTGAACTATTTTTGTTAGATAATTTATTTTTAGATTGTTAAATATAAATTAACTATGCTCTATATTAAAAATATTTTCGGAACTGGCCAATATAAATAACTTAATTTTTAAGGGAATTGATTGGGTGTGAACTATGATGGATTTAAGAATTATTTTATATTTTGCACATGAATATGATGGATAACGAAAATGACTTTGTAATAATAGCAAGAATATGATTACTCAATAATATGCAATTTTTAACCACGATTTTTTTAAAAGGAGTAAAATGGGGGAGAGGAAATATTTAAATTTTGATTTTACAGTTGAAGTGTGAAATTTTGTGTTAACAATTTAAAGAAAATATATTTTATTATTTGACTCATTTTTTATTTATGATGCTTGTTAAATGTTTTCATACATTATGTCTCAAACTATATGATCAAATATATTACATTTTCATTAATATTAAAAAACTTTTGCAACTATTATTATATGACCAGAGGGGTCCTTTTCTACGGAGAAAGCCGGAGTTGTAAACTTGTTCTAGTTTTCGTTACTTTCTTTTGCTCTTAGACTCGAACATGTGGATAGTAGATATTATCCTTTGTAAATACTAATATCTTAGGAAAAATAGAAACTTTCTTCTGTTTTAAAAAATTTTAGACTGATTTAAATGTGGATTATATTATGCATTAAATAAAACTTTCAATTAATTCAATGTTTGCATATGTACTTTCAAAACAAAATCACGTATATTAAAAGCGTTTAGCATTTAAAAAAGGGAAGTCCAAATTTATTATAAAATTTACAATAATTATATTTAAAAAAAAAGGGGGGTGGGCACACAGAGCAAGTCAATTATATATACTCAAAATTAACTGATATGAATTTTAGTGGATAAAACTATAACATATTGACAATATTTGTATGGAAAATTAGCTAAATATGGAGGTTAAAATATTAATTATATTCCAGATATTTATTATACCCAATTCAAACATTAGGTTAAATGGAAATACCAATTTGCCTTATTATTAAATTAAAGGTGTCCATTTTTATTTATTTATTTATTTATTTTTATTTTTATTTATTTATTTATTTATTTTTATTTTTATTTATTTATTTATTTATTTTTATTTTTATTTATTTTTTTTGAATAAAATTTTTTCTGTAGATTATATAACAGTAATTAGTCAAATATAAATTAATGCATTACCATATTTACACTTTATTGGTCTGATATTGAATTTCCAGCTCTTATTCCTTATTATTTTAATGAATCTTTTTAAATGAAGATCTTTATTATATTAAACAAAAGTATTATGTTGTACTGACACTAGACGTTCATGCATTATGTAATGCAGGAAATCATACATTAATCAGGTTTTAGTTTGTAAGGAGGAATTATAAAACTTACTGTAACATTTTTACATATTAATCTGAAAAATATCAATTTAATAATGAAAGAGTTTATTCTTAAACTAATTCCCACTTTTTCATTTCCCAGAGGTGTACCCGCTGGAATAAACAGCTTCCTTGGACATTCGAAATTTTGTCTCAACAGCTCCTAAAGTGGGATTTTTTAAACAAACTTTTCTGGAGGAGACATTAATAAATAATGTCTTTATTGCATACCTTCCATTTAATGTATCCTTAGATTTATGCCCGTTTTATATATAAGTATGTAGCTGTCTGGCACCTTTGATATTTTGTTTCACTGATAACTTGACTTTTGCAACTGGCAATTTTTAAACAAAACATTTAAAAAAACTCTAATAGAATAAATATCATTTAGGAATTAAAATTGGTATATTATACATTTTCTTTTTTAGCATAATTATAAACAAACTCTTCAGCAGGATAAAAAATAAAAGAGTTTGTAAACTTCATCAAGTAATACATAAAATTTAGATGCATAATGGAAATAAAAATGCTATATTCCTTTCTTCCAGATGGTCTTAGGTCTAATATTTAAGATAAAAGTAATCACAGTATGAATCGAAATATAAGATAAATATTGATTATGAAAAGAAAATTTTTGATCGTGGCCGATTGTATCAAAAAATCCCGAAAGATGAGATCTAGTTAGCCTAAAACTAGCAAAACTTAATGTTAAAAACCTAAAAGAAATGACGTAAAAAAGGAAACGTCTAAATAGACAAAATACAGTACAATAATAATAAAATATATAAAAACGATTTAGAACTGACAGTTAAAAACATTTTTATAACTATGTAAAAAAAGAATTTTTCTTCAATTTCGAATGAAGATTTTCCAGCATCGGTAATCACCAAAGTCCTCAAAGAGATTCAAGAATTCCTTCCTCTGCATCTTTTTTAGAGATTCATTTGACGCTTAGAATATTTCCTTCGTTTAAAGAATTTTAAATATTTGTTATACACTCCACTGTACTTTTTTTAAAATTTCCATTCCCTAAATAGGTTAAAGATCTCAACATTCATTCTGACATTTTCTCGTTGAGATTAAAGATGATTCTAAGTAATACAACAATGTCAATGTCATAATTTATCTTAAATTATACTATACCGCAGATCTAACAACAAATATATAAATGTTTAAATAAATATAAACCCATTTTTATCATGAAGTTACCAGAATGAATGAAGAGCAAGATGCTGTTAAACGATAAATATATATATTAATGCACAACACACACCCGGAAAAAATACATTTTCGTGAAAATGAATTTAAATTATTATTGAAATTATTTTGAAATATATGAATGGAAATTTGGCGAATTATTTCCTATTATTTCTTTTTTGCATAGTTTTTAGCTTTCCTTAAAACTATCATAATCTTAATCCATCAGTAGGATTTCGCAATGATTTGAAAATGGTGTACACGCTTTAAATATAGTAATTGACACTCTTGCTGTTATAAATCTAATCAACAACTTCTGATTTTCAATCTAAAAATGTTTGTATAGAAATATATGAGCCAACAGAACAGGACAGTTTAATTGCATTCCATTTTACATTAAAGAAATTTCAAAAACTATAAAAAAAATAGTATCAGTTAGAGAAAAATTTCCGAATCTATGTGCAAATAAACTCTTTGCTTTTAAAATATTTCATGGACATTGTTAACAGATTCACTTTAAATAATTTTGTGGCAGACGTAAGGGTTAATTCAGATGTATGAGAGGGATGAAATGTAGGCGGATATGAATCTTAGGTACTCCTGATCATTTGGGTATTGAAAATTTATATATAATCAAACACATTTCCCTATGGACTGATTTACATCGAATCCAATACAGGAACCCAAACCACCCCTTCTCCATATATCAATTATAGGACTCTCAAAGTATGTAAAATATATCATAATATGAAATCCCTGTTTCAAGAGTTACATAAAAAGTAAAAAATACCAATTTTACAAATTTTAATTTAACACTTTCAATGTTGATCTGTACAGAAACTTCTTGTTGTTAAAACAGTTGAAAGTGGTCCTAAATCTTTCGAGCAGTCAAATAAAATTATCATAATGTATTTAGTCAAGACTTTAAGGTCATAAAAAGGACTGGAGTTATACAGTGTTAGATATAGCTGTCAATGCAACAAAGTGAAAGAAAACTAAATTGTCATTAATATACTACGCTGAAATTTTCTGTTTTTCGAAATAAAGAAAGAGAATTTTTTAATCTATTAATTTACAACGAAATTATGTAAAGGAAATACAGTATCTTTGCTACTTTGAAGAAAATGTTTGTTCATGATATTCCCCAGAAATTAGAACCAGTAACTGTATGACTTAAAAATTTTAAGAATCAATGAAGAATTTAATAATTTGTTGGCATAAAAAATCCAGTATATTAATAATAATGAATTTGTAAGAAATTGATATTGAGAGTTTGTAAAAGAAAACAAAAAACAACATTGCATATAAAAGAGAAAATGATTGGTCGCTAGTATATTATTGTAGAAATTCCCCCTTTTAATTTTTGAACATCCACAGTTTACCTAAACAGTGATTCATCTTAATCCTCCAATCAGATGCGAGGCATTCACTTTTGACCAATTGCATTGCATACTCCACTGTCTTGTTCTTTGTCGGTGAGTCCTTCAGGGGTACAATCCCTAAGCGGCCAGTATCACTGAGCCAGTTTGTCATTTGTGACTGAGATCCCATATAGTGTGGTTGCTTCCTGCTTTCTGAGGAAAAATTCATCTCTAATAGAAAACAAAAATTTCTCTGAAATTTCTCTGGATATAGAGTTTAAGAAAATCCTGATGGAAAACGGTAAGAAATGTATTAATGTCTATAACTTAATTTTCTATTTCATAACTTTACGTATTCTGTACTTAATTATCTTTTTTGTTGATCCGTAAAAACTTAAACACGTTTCAAGTCTCTAAAATCCGAAAGCATTTTTTTAAAAAAATAACCTAGTCTTTTTTTTGTACCAAATTATACATTCTTTTAAGTGTTATGTGTGTTATATTGGTCGAAGCTTACCAATCGTTCTGTCTTAGAATATACGTATAATATTTATTGATTCTGTTTGAAACACATATACACACAAAAATATATTTGTCTAGGTTAGTTTATACTGATCGTGGATTAAATTTGTAGAATTTATTTAGTTGTGCCATATGTCATATTTTTCGAAGAATTCACCATATGATAATATTTGCTTGTAAGATTATTTTGATGGATTTATAAAACTTTAAAGATTTTATAGCAATCACTGACTATGCTCAGATGTAACAAAATAGAGCACGAATTTGCTCCTAAATTAATGAATTTGACTAAAAGAATTGACTATTGTATTCTAAATATAAATTATTTTATTGCAGGTATTCAAAACAATTTCGTAGACATCGATTCCTACAAAGGGATGATAAAATTTTCGAAAGGAGAGGCGATATCTTTCGCGGTGGATCAAAGCTTGACCGGAGATTTGGGTGCATTCAACGATTCGGACACCGGCATGCGGGACTCAGACGTTTGCTGCAAAATGTTGGAAGGACTATCGATCGACGGAGAACTTGAAAACTCTCTGGCGAATTCCATAGAAGTTAGTGTGTTAGTCGAAGAAGATAACGGTGCATCTGCCACTCCGAAGGAAGAGGTCTTTGCAGAATCCGCAGCAACATGGCAACTCTCTTTTGCCATATTCGAAGACGACGATGACGCGTTGAAAACTTCAGGTTCGCCTTCTGAAGAACCGTTGGAATCTGAAAATGACGATGGGGTTGTGGATGACCCGAAAATCAGTCGGAAGCTGAGGATAAGAATAGTTTGGAACTTGTGGAAGAAAATTTAGATTTTTATCGTCTACTTTCTGTTGCAGAGTTTAAGCTACAATGCATATTTGAGTCCAAGAAAGCAACATCTGAGTTAAAATCGGTATTGCTGTGGAACTTTGTGGAGTTTTTGCAAAGGAAACTGAATGGTTATAATGATGAGGTAATGTGAAATATTACATTATTTTCCATTTTTAACGATTTCCATAAACGTTCTTTTCGAAATATGACAGTGGATTAGGCCTACTGGGGATACCACTTTAACCCATCCACCGAACACCCTCCCCACCTTTTTCCCTTTCAAAACAGTCACCCTTTTCTTAAATTCCAGACGGAACTTGCCGTATCATACTAGAGTTGCCGGTTTAAAAGTTGTCAGGCTACTTTTAAGTTATTTTTCCTGCAAGGTAAAGGAGTTCCATTACGCAAAATTAGTTTCTTTCATTTATTATCGCTTTGCAATATTTTTTTTCCCTCAAAAGTGTGTTATACGAGTGCGAACGAGAAGGGGTCGACAGGTCCGTTTTCGAACAGGAATTCGCTGTCGAACTCCCGTCGACGCGTCCATTCAGTGGGTTAAAAAAAAAACGCACCCAATTAGGCTCTACCTCCAGGGTGGGTGTGGAATGAGCCATTAATTAGTTTATTTTGTAATTTTTTTCATTCTATATATAATATAGTATTTTTGTTTTCTTTTGTATATTTTTATAACATATGAAACAGTATTGGTGCTTTTTTTATTGTATAGCAAAATAATATAATTTAAATGCAATTAATTTACTTCCGGTTTGTAGAAATATTTTAATCCTAGTAGCGAAAAGTTTTTACGGATTTAATGTCAATTGATAATTTTTTTTATAATCCAATCTTGAACATTATGTTTGAAAGGTAATTATAAAACTTAAATTGCACTTTACAATAAATTATTTCTTTCAGAGTGTATGTTGAAGATTAAATATAATTTACGGATTTTTAACATATTTTGAAACTGTAAATAAGATTTCATTATACATACATGCATACAAAAACGCGCGCGCGCGCACACACACACACACACACACACACATATATGTATATATATATATATATTTAATCCAGAAATTCAAAAACAGCCGGTTACATTTGATTATTGCCCCTATTCTTTTTACTTGCCCGGGCTACTAGAAAAGAAGAAAGATCTGAAGCTAGGCTGATGAATAATGTTGCTGTCGGGCCTCGTTGAGGAGAAGCACAATTTTTGAGAAATCTTTATTGTGGAGCTGCTGAAAAGAAATTTAATGGTTGAAGGAAAATGCCAAGTTCACCATCGTAAATATCTTGTTTTAATGCTAGTATATTCCATACATATATCAACATGATGCCGATCATCCCGACAAGTGCTATTCCTGCCGCACGACTAACTCGTTAAACGATATCTGTGGACAAGGAAGTCTTATTGCAGTGAAGCAGTCATGAGGCACTCAATAGATAGGGATGGTAAGTTAATTGAGTAACACCGATTAGAGGACTTAAGGACAAAAGAATTTAAAATCTGATTCTCATTGTTTTAAATAAATAAGCATATATAAATACATGTGTAATATGACAAAATTATTACATATAAAATATCTCGATAAGATTCTCTTTTTCTCATTCACTTTCATACTAAGTTTCATGCACCAAAGTTTTAGATTCGTAGTAGTGTTCGCAACATAGATTGTTTTCTTTTTTGCCCATATCTTAGACGTAATGCTAGAATAAAAGTTAATTCTCTGACCACTCGCCACATTTTTTACTGACTCAAGAAAAGTAGCTCACTCCTTCCATGTCTAAGTTGCTGCATAACTATGACTCAGCTGCTGATCTCATGGGAATAACTCCGCATTTTTGCACATTGTGTGAGAGATTTGTTACAGAAATATGTGTTTTCGTTACTCATTGCATGCTGATTACTCTTCCTGTAGATAGATACAAATTTTTTTTAGTCTTCAAGACAGTTCTACTTAGCTGTTGTTTTAAAGGAGCGGCTGTGATTTTCTAAGGGTTCTACCATTGCCCATTAAGCCCGAGCAGTTCAAAATATTAGGGGCTATTTTATGGTGTAGTGGATACTTTAAAATTAACACCTTACACACACATATGTATATATATATATGTATATATATATATGTATATATATATATATATGTATATATATATGTATATATATATATGTATATATATATGTATATATATATGTATATATATATATATATATATATATATATATATATATATATATATATATATATATATATATATATATATATATCAGGTATCCACTAAATGACACTCGGGTCCTGAAATCATTTTCATCCTTTTATTTATTCTTCAGAACATACCAATTATCGATTAGATTTAATGGCTCCCCATACATTTGGAGCTCAACTATAACAAAGGCAGGCTTAGCTGCCGTGAGTCCACAAGCTCCGTCCGTGGAATCTGCACACTGCTCTCTCTCTAGATCATTGCGCGTGAGCCATATTTATGTGACTAACTCATCACGTCGCATCACTCCCAGTAAAGAATTCCTACTTAAAATCCTTTAAAAGTTATACGCAATTTAAATCCGGACATATATATATATATATATATATATATATATATATATATATATATATATATATATATATATATATATATATATATATATATATATATATATATATATATATATATATATATATATATATATATAACCCCGAAATAATGCTAATTTCCGTAGAGATACCAGTTTGTTGTTATAACGTGCTGCTATACACAGATTTCTATCACTCTATAAAATTGCGAAAATTGATTAAAGGGCATAAAGGTACTACTCTTTATAACAGGTAACATAAACAAGAATTAACAAAATAAAACAGAAAAAGTACAATAAAGAATTATACAAGTAATCCCATACGTGCATTTCCATTTGAAGAAAAAATAGTTTTACTCTTTTTTCATTATGGAAATAATTTTATATAATTGTGATTTTCTGCCCATTCTTCACCTTATTTTAAGGTATCCTATGCATTTTTTCTGCAAATATCGTCAGAAATAATGGCAAGAATTCATTTGTGTTCTTTTTATTCTCTTATTATTCACACTTTTGATCATTGATGGCTAATTCGATAATATCGATATCTATTTTCGAAAGATGTTGTCCTAGCTCGTTATGAAAGGATGTCGAAATCTTGATGTAGTTTAAAATGTTTTCAATTAATTTATTTTAAATCTTGATTAAGTTTTTACAATCTAATTGAAAATATATTTTATGTGTATTCATGTGTAGGAAATTACTTTGCTGAATTTATTTCAGATCGAATTGTCATATGGAATATCCGTATACGTTATATCTTTGTTTTAAAACCTAAAAATCATGAGGAGAAAATAGTATACAAAAATAAATTCGCAGAAGAAATTCTCATAAAATGCCAGACTTGCTATTCCTGACTCTAAATAAGTAGTTGGCATTAAAACGTGATGAAGCTGGAACATATATTCAATATTGTAATTCCTATAAAGGTTTTTTTTTCCCCACAAAGATATGCTGTACTATGGAGTCTATACTAAATTATGCTTTGAGAACATAATGTTTTCAAGTCTGAGAAAAAAAGAATCCAAATTATAACTTTTGGCATATTCTCTTATTCTAGGAAATTTTGAGAAACTTTTCCTAGAAAAATTGATAAATTACCAAATAACTGATATTAAAAAACTATCATAAACTATGAAAAACTATAATATTCCAAAAAAAAAATGGTTTTGAAAAATGGCACAAACCAAACAATGTTACACGTGTAACTAACTCGGTGCAAATTGATGCAGTCATTGTAATATTTCAAACCACAAAGCGCAATTTACTTTCTTTCAGTTAAAGAATCTGAAATATTTGTAAAACATTCAATTGAAATTTTATTAATTTTTATATTATAACCACTTTTGTGTTCTAGAACAAAAAATCACTCTTTCATTCCTTCATAAAAGATGAATACGGGTTGTTGAATACTTCATAATTTATCTTAAATTAAAAGATCTCGCAGAGTGATTTTTATGGCTAAATTTACCAAACTGTACACTTCATTTTGAGCGAAACATGAAATAACTGATTTAAATTAGGTTCTAAAATGTTAAAAAATTCTATTTTGTGACAGTAAACACACAATTACAGAAAAATTCACTGTTACTCGTGTAACATAAAAAACGGAAAAGAAAAAAAAATTAAATTTTCTTTGCATCCATTCTTAACATACTGAAGGTTAAGTGAAGAGTGTTATAAATTTAATAAAAAGGTAACTGACACACTAATAGAGATTACTATTTTCATGAAATTAAATTTAAGTATGCAAAGGGCAATAATTTTAAGCACGAAACTTTTCAAGGCATATATATATATATTCTTCAGTATAAAACATTTTCATTAAATATATCAATATTTATTACTTTATCATATTAAAAATATTTTACGTCGTTTCCAAAAATTTCGCTCTCTTTCTATGTGTAACTATTCATACCTATTTAAATGAACGGTTATCATTTGTAGAGGTTTCTTTGAAAGTTCCACATCTGCAAATCAATATTTAGCATGTGAAATATTTCAGAGATGGTTTTAGCCCATTCATGTAAAAGAGAATTTAATCCGCAAATAAGAAGATAATGACTAATCGCCGATAAGGAATTGTTACCGGAAGTACATAAAAAGAAAGAGTTTATCACAAGCTTTTGTTATTGAACCCTAGTTCTCCGTGGTGTTCCCAGGATTTAAATTACTTTCATATATTGGGTACTTTAACCCTTCCCCCGTATTAAAGGGGTTTCTATTGTCGAAATTTATGCCATGCATCATAATATGAGACCTTCTTCCTGAGAAGTGTTGCACACAATATAAAAATGGCAACAGTTGCAAATGCTGTATTAGGATTAACATTGTCTATCAAACTCACAGTGTTTATAGTTACAAGAAAAATGTCCTTGTATTTTTTTAAACAACAAAACTTTTCTTTCAACCTCTCTAAAGGCTGGATCTTTAAACCACAACTTTATTTTCGACATAATTTTTAAATATCGGGATGATTAACTAATATTTTATTTATTTTTGTTAGATATTGTATATTTAGAATGATAAATATAAATGAAATATGTTTTATATTAGTAATATATACAGAATTGGTCAATATTAATTATTTTTATTAAATGATTTTAACCGGTCTTTAATAGATTAAAAACCAGATTAAAACACAAAAATTGTTATAATAATCTGTATTATTTGAATTTAATATGATATAATAGTGAGGGGAGATTTTAATGCTGATGTACATGATTTAGTAAAAAATAATAGAAACAAAATAAAAACTCATTTATATGCATGATTGTTTAGAATTTGTTGTCACTAAAATGTGGGATATTTACAGTTATGTTATTGCAGAGAAAGTGCATACGAGGAAATTATTTTAAAGAAAATATAGTTTACTATTTCACATACATTTTTTTAATGAAATAAATATGAAATAAATTTGAAGATGTCGTTTCAAAATATATAGAAAAATATTTTGAATTTTCATTCACATTCAAAAATTATTATTGCACATTTTCCTTTATACGACATATCGGGGCCTTGTGTACAAACACCTGGTTTAGAAAAAATGGGTTTTGTCTTTTCTTTTTTTCTAAATTAGATTCGAGCAAGATGTTTGTGGTTTTTGGCCTCTGTAACTACTAATAATTTTTTAATAAATGGATTTTTCTTTCTTTTTTAAATTTTTATAAAGATTTAAATATAAATTAAGCGAAGCGTTAAATTAAACTTTAATTTAGTACTTTCTTCAATTTAATTAAAATTTCTCTTTATACTTTATAGATATTACTGCAAAACAAAATAATGATTGGAAAATTGTTCAGATTTTAAGAAAAGATAGGTAAAATGCATTATAAAATATAAAACATTTATTTTTAAAAGGAAGCGGATGGGCCGTAGAATTCAACTGAATAATCTCAACACTACCTGATATTATTTTCAGTACATGGAAGTAGAACATGCCCTTGAGATTATCTATCTTTTCTTTATGGGAGATATTTCTATATGGAGAATTAATTAAATCTGGAATATATTATATTAATTATATTCTAGATATTCACTGTTAATTATTTTAGAACTTGATTTAATGAAAACACCAATCTATATTTTTCCTTTTATAAATGAAAATAAAACTTAGTCCTTATTGTAAACATTCTAGGAAAATTTACAACATTAACAACTTTGCTTAGCTATAATAACTGGTTAGCCAAGCCATTAGTTAAGAAAATTCATGAACTAAAATTCTAATCAAAGTATTCTGTAGCAGTTAGTGTTCAAAAATACTTTAGTTTATATTCTTATTTAATTTTTTTTTACTAAAAAGAATTTGAAAGTCAAGCCTTATATCCAAATTTTTTCATCCTATTGTTCTTTGGATAAAACAAAATTTGTATCATATTGTACAAAACAATTATGTTCGATTGACACTGACCATTTTTGTATAATGACACATAAGAAAACATATATTCATCAGTTTTGTGATATTTTGAAAAATATTAATTGGATAATAGAAGTGTTTATTGCATAAACTAACACCCCAACCTTTCCTTCTTCAGATGTGTACATGTTTCTATATATTAATATCTCGCTATAAATTTCCCTATTTTATCTCCCTCAAAGCTTAAATTTTACATATGGCATTTTTTCTAAATAAATCTTTAAAAATGAAAAAGAATAAATAATATATACTTATTAAAACAAGTATATTTTACTTTTTCTCTGTTTTTTTTTTTAAATTCTTATGATTTACTCTTTAATTAAGAAAGGTAGGATATAGATATTTTTATAATCAAAGGCCTGTTCAAGCATAAAGTATGAAAAAGTTTTAATCACTTGAAAGAAATACAGCCAAATTTACATGCATATTGAAAGTTAATACGTTCATACTAATCCTGCAAGTCTTCCCTAAATAAGACCGAAAATGGAATTACGTAGCTATCTGCCTCAACGTCTAATATTAATGATAAAATTAATCACAGTGTAGAAGACGAAAAAAGAGATATTGAATTAGAAACGATATTGATCATGATTTATGGGTCTGAAATTCATGAGAGATTAGACTTGCTAACATCGTACTTAGAAAATTAAAAAATTAAAACAAAAGGAGAAATATATTAAAAGACAAAATACAGTACGCTGATAATAAACTTAAAAAAGCCAACAAGAACTGTAATTAAGTATAAAACACAAATTCCTTATCTCAAAAATGCAAGCGAAATTCTCTTATTTTATTTCAAATGTAGGAAGATTTTCCTTCACCTTGGTTCATACAAATTATCAAATGAGATGAAAGAAATATAATTCTAAATTTGATGCTCAGAAAATTTTTTCATTTAAAGTATTTCAAAAATTTGTAAAACATACCAATGTATTTTTAGGTTACACTAAGAATAACAAATTTCAGAAAACCTCCCTCCAAATAAAATAAATCATCCTCATATTTAGTCATTGGGATTAAACGTAATGATAAAAAATACCACAATCTTAATATGCAATAACCTATCTTAAGTTGAACTTGACCGTAGATCTAATAACAAATATAAACTTTCAAATAAATTTATCCTATGTTTCAATATGAAGTTTCAAGACTGAATGCTGAGAATAAATCAATTAAAAAAATAAATGAACACAACATTAATATATCACTCACACCGTTGAAAATATTTAGAATTCAAAGTGGGAACAGGGTGATAAATAAATAAAATAACAAAGTAGAGAGTCAATACCACAAAATATTATTTCCTTGAAACTGAATTTAAAATAATTAGAATGTTCCGAACAATAAAGTTAAATGATATTTTCTCTTAATCAAAGCTTAAATCTTTCAAACGGCATTTTTTCTAAACAAATGTATAAAGATGAAAAAAAAAGAATAAACAATATTTATTCATTAAAATAGGTATACTGTAATTTTTCTCTGTTTTTTTTTTTACAAGTTTTAAAAAAATGACAAGATAGTATTATAAAAAAAAGCTGGTTCATTCATAAAATATAAAAGACTTTTAATCACTCGGAAGGAATACCCCCAAATCTACATGCATATTGGAAATAAAAACAATAACACAAATCATGCAAGTCGTCTCTAAAATAAATCTAAAAAAGAATTACATAGCTATCTACCGCAATCTCTAACATTAATGATAAAATTAGTCACAGTGTAGAAAACAAAAAAATAAATATATAATTAGAAAAGAAATTGATCCTGATGTATGAGTCTGAAACTTCTTGAGGGATAAAACCTGTTTACATGATAATTAGAAAATTAAAAATTAAAATAAAAAGGGAAAAATATTAAATAACAAAATAGACTACGATGATAATAAAATTATGAAAATCTACAAGAACAGTAATTAAGAATAAAACACAATTACTTAACTCAAAAATGAAAGCAAAAATCTGTCAGTTTATTACAAATGTAGGAAGATATTCATTTACCGTGATTCATATCAATTACCATATGAGATGAAAGAAAACTAATTCTAAATTTGATGATCAGATAATTTTTTTCATTTATAGGATATCAAAAATTTGTAAAATGTACTAATGATTTTTTAGGTTGCGATACAAATATGAAATTTCAGACCGCCCCCCCCCCACAAAAAAAAAAAACTATTTTCATATTTAGTCATTGAGATTAAGTGTAATGATAAAAATTACGACATCCTTAATATGCAATAACATACATTAAATTGAACGTGACCGTAGATCTAACAACAAATAAAAACTTTCAAGTTAATTTAATGTACTTTCAACATCACGTTTCCAGACAGAATACTCCACACAAATCAACAAAAAACAATAAATAAATACAACATTAACACATCCCAAAAACCGTTGAAAATACTTTGAAGGTAGAGAAGGAAGAGGATGATATATAAATAAAATAACAAAGTAGAGAGTCAATACCACAGAATATTATTTTCATGAAACTGAATTTAAAATAATTAGAATGTTCCGAACAATAAAGTAAAGCGAATAATTTTACAAATCCTGGACATACTTTTCAGTAATTCAATATACCATCAATTTTTCATCATTTATTCATTATGGGAACAAGATTTAACTATGTTTATATTTCCAACGCGTTCTATGAGTAGATATTACCAAATATTTTTGAATTTCTTTTTTGTTCTTTTATTTTTAAGGAAGAGAATTCTTCTTTAGAAATATCATCTCAAACAGCAAACGATGAAATTACTAACCCTTGTCACCTTATGCAATGCATCTCAAGAATTTTAATAAAATATTATCCTTCTTAGACTTTTTCAGAAAGCTTCAATTAATGTTTATCTTGTAAAATGTTTCTTGGACAGTTTTAACACATGTACTAAAAGTGGATTTTAAAAGACAGGTAAGAAAACGTTGACATATTGCGGATTAGAGAATTTCCCTCAGTAGAAGAAATGGAAAAAGTATAACTAAATATAAAGGACTACATTTGCTTTTGTTATTAAATCTTTGTTGATCGTCTTTTTTTCCAAGTTCCTGAATTACTTTCCAGAATTTGTTGCACTTGCCTGTGGCTATTCACTTTAAAGAGATTTCTATTTTGAACGTTGGTAATACACATCATAACCCTATACGAAACACTATACCTGCGAAGAGTCCCACAAAACATAAAAATGGCAACAATTGAAAATGTCAAACAGGATTAGTATTACCTTTACAACTGCCTGTATCCAATCGTACCAGACAGTTGCTTTTGTATTTTTTCTAAAGATATCCATCTGCTTTCATTATTTTGGGACTGGAGTTTTGTAAATTAAATTCAATATATTAAATATCACAATGGCTCTTTTACATCTGAACTATTTTTGTTAGGTAATCTATTTTTAGATTGTTAAATATAAATTAACTATGTTCCATATTAAAAATAATTTCGGAATTGGCCAATATAAATAACTTTATTATTTTAAAGAAAGTTTTCAAATGAGATTCAAGAATTCTCCCTCTGCATCTTTTTAAGGGATTCATTTGACGATTAGAATATTAGTTTCGTTCAAAGAATTTTTGTTCAACTCACTACTATATATATTTTAAAATTTCCATGAACTAAAAAGTTTGAAAATCTCAAAATTCATTCTCATCTTTCTCATTGAGATTAAATGTAATCACAAGTATTACAACATTATTAATGTCATAAATTATACTATACCGTAAATCTAACAAAAATATAATATTTAAATAAATATAACGTAATTTTAAGCATTAAGCTACCATACTGAAAGCAGAGCGTGAATACGGCTAAAAAATAATATATTAATGTACAAAACACACCGTCAAAAATAATTATTCGTGAAAATGAATTTAAAATATTGAAATTATTTTGAAATATTTTATTGGCTAATTATTTCCTTTTAATTCCTTTTTGCTTATTTTAATTTTTCAATATTCGCTATCCTTAAAATTTTAATAATCTTAATCCATCAATAGGATATCACCTTGTCTTTGAAAATTATGTACACGCTTTAAGTAGAGTAATTGACAATCTTTCTGTGGTAAACCCAAATAAACAACTTCTGAATTTCTATCTAAAGAATGTTTGTATGCAAATATATCAGACAACAAAACAGGCACAGTTTAATTTACATTCCGTTTTACGTCAAAGAAATTTCAAAGGCTAAAATAAGACAGTATGAGTTAGAGAAAAATTTCAGAAATATGTGCAAATCAAATCTTTGCTTTTAAAATATTTTATGGACATTGTTAACAGATTCATTTTAAATAATTTTGAGGCAAAGATAAGTGTAGATTGACAAGTTTGCGAGGGAGAAAATGTAGATGGATATAAATAAAATCGCAGGTACTCCTGATCATTTGTGTATTGAAAATTTATAGAAAACCAAACACCCTTCTCTAACACTGATTTACATAGAATTCCATACACGAGCCCAAACCACCCCTTCTCCATATATCAATTATAGGACTCTCAAAGTATGTAAAATATATCATAATATGAAATCCCTGTTTTAAAAGTTATATAAAAAGTAAAAATATCAATTTTACAAATTTTTATTTTATTTAACAGTTTCAATTACAATCTGTACAGAATCTTCTTGTTGTTAAAACAGATTAAAGTGGTCTTAACACTGTCGATCAGTCAATTAAAATTATCATCATGTATTTAGTCAAGATTTTAAGGTCATAAAAAATCACTGTAGTTATACAGTGTTAGATATAGCGGTTAATTTAACAAATTCAAAGAAAAATAAATTTTCATTAATATACTACTCTGAAATTTTCTGTTATTCGAAATAAGGAAAGAGAAACTTTTAATCTATTAATTTACAACGAAATTATGTAAAGGAAATACAGTATCTTGCTACTTTGAAGAAAATGTTTGTTCATGATATTCAACCGAAATTAGAACCAGTAACTGAATGAATTGAAAATTTTAAGAAAGAATGAAGAATTTAAAAATTTGTTGGCATAAAAAATCCGGTATAATAATAATAATGAATTTGTAAGAAATTGGTATTTTTAAATGATTGTTTACTAGTATATTATCGTCAAAATTCACCCTTTTAATTTTTGAATATCCAGAGTTTACCTGAACAGTTGATTCTTCTTAATCCTCCAATCAGATGCGAGGCATTCACTTTTGACCAATTGTATTCCATACTCCACTGTCTGTTTCTTAGTCGATGAGTACTTCAGGAGTGCAATCCCTAAGCAGCCAGTATCACTGAGTCACTTTCTCATTTGTAACTGAGTGGGTTGTTCCCTGCTTTCTGAGGAAAAAATTCATCTCTAATAGAAAACACAAATTTCTCTAAAATTTCTCTGGATATAGAGTGGAAGAAAATCCTGATGGAAAACGGTAAGACATGTATTAATGTCTATAACTTAATTTTCTATTTATAACTTTACTTATTCTGTACTTAATTATTTTTTAATTGATAAGTAAAACCTTAAACACGTTTCAAGTGTCTAAATTCTGGAAGCTCTTTATTTTACATTTTTATGTTTTCGATAAATGTTCTTTTCGAAATATGACAGTGGATTAGGCCTACCGGGGATACCACTTATATATATATATATATATATATATATATATATATATATATATATATATATATATATATATATATATATATATTAAAAAAAAAAAAAAAAAAAAAAAAACGCACCTACCTCCAGTGTGGGTTTGGAATGAGCCGTTATTTAGTTTATTATGTAATTTTTTCATTTTTGAGACAAAAAGTTTTTTAATTAATATTTAAAATAATGGTTACTTAATTTTTGTGTCTGTTATTATTAAACATTTATTTTCTCATATTTTGTATTTTTGGTTTTACGAAAATTTTTATAGAATGTGAAATACATATATGCGTTTTATAGGATATCAAAATCATTTAACTTATATTTAATAATGAATTCCACTATATACTAATATTATAATCTTATAAAATATAGTGTTTTTTTATCTTTTGTGTATTTTTATAAAATGACAAAGAGGATTAGTGCATTTTTATTGTATACCAAAGTAATATAATTTAAATATTATTAATTGACTTCTACTATGTACAAATATTTTAATCGTAGTAGCTAAATTTTTTTTGTGGATTTAAAGTCGATTCATGATGAATTTTTTAAATTCAATCTCGAACAGTATGTTTAAAGTGTAATTATAAATCTTAAATTGCATTTAACAATAAATTATTTCCTTCAGAGAGTATGGAAAGATTAAATATAATTTACTGACATTTAACAATTTTTGAACATGTAAATAGAAGATTTCATTATCTTGTAGAAAGTTCTAAAGCAACTGAAACATGAAATTTAGAAGAAAATTATATAAAATTTTATTATTATTTGTTATTTATAATTGTATCAAATATTATGTTTATATACTTCTAGAAGTTGATGCACAATCTAGCGTAAAATGTTTTCAGCAATTGTATAAAATATTTGAAGAAAAATTACTGAAAATTTAAAAAAAATAAACAAAATTTTCAAAATTTAAATTTTTAAAAAAAAGTTAAATTTTATCTATGAGGCAGTTTTAAAATAATTTATAACTTAAGATGCACTTTTCTTTTATGACTAAAATACAATACCGGTAATTGTATAATTTCAAATTTCTAGATATCCCTCGCTGGTTTAGACCTTGCTATAAATATTTTATGTTTTGCTTGAAAATCTGTTTTTTTTTTAAGTTTCGTTGTAGAGTTTTTGGAAATGAAACTGAATGGTTATAATAATGGAGCAATGTAAAATATTATTTTATTTTTCGTTTTTATGTTTTCAATAAATGTTCTTTTCGAAATATGACAGTGGATTAGGCCTACCGGGGATACCAGTTATAAAAAAACGCACCCAATTAGGCTTTACCTCCAGGGTGGGTGTGGAATGAGCCGTTAATTAGTTTATTATGTATTTTTTTCGTTTCTGAGAGAAAATGTTTTTACTTAATTTTTGTTTCTGTTGATTATTAAACATTTATTTTCTCATATTTTATATTTTAGGTTTTACGTGTATAGTTATAAAATGTGAATTATTTTTCAGTCTTTTAATAGGATATCGAAATCGTTTAATTTATATACAATAATAAATTCCACTATCTACTAATATTATAATCTTATAAAATATAGTGTTTTTTTTTTATCTTTTATGTATTTTTATAAAATGTCAAACAGGATTAGTGCATTTTTATTGCATACCAAAATAATATAATTTAAATGCAATTAATTGACTTCTACTATGTACATATATTTTAATCGTAGTAGCTAAATATTTTTTTGTTGATTTAAAGTCAATTTATGATGAATTTTTTAAATCCAATCTCGAACAGTATGTTTAAAGTGTAATTATAAATCTTAAATTGCATTTAACAATAAATTATTTCTTTCAGAGAGTGTGGAAAGTTTAAATGTAATTTACTGACTTTTAACAATTTTTGAAATTGTAAATAGGAAATTTCATTATCTTGTAGAAAGTTCTAAAGCAACTGAAATACATGAAATTTAAAAGAAAATTATATAAATTTTTATTATTATTCGTTATTTATAATTGTATCAAATATTATGCTTATATACTTCTAGAAGTTGTTGCACTGGCGTAAAATGTTTTCAGCAATTGTATAAAATATTTAAAGAAAATGATACTGAAAATTTAAAAAAATAAACAAAATTTTCAAAATTTAAAATTTTTTAAAAAGTTAAACTTCATTTATGAAGCAGTTTTAAAATAATTTATAACTTAAGATGAACTCTTTTTTTATGACTAAAATGCAGTACAGGTAATTGTATAATTTCAAATTTCTAGATATCCCTCTCTGGCTTAGACCTTGCTATAAGTATTTTATGTTTTGCTTGAAAATCTGTTTTTTTTTTAAGTTTCGTAAGCAGTTGACGTAAGTATGTGATATAAGAAGAAAAACTCAATTTAAAATGTGTAATTTGTAAAGAATACCTTTATTTTTTACTCTAGAAAAGAAAGGTTTTATAAATAAATGTTACGAAGACTTTAAATAAATAAAACAATAGACTTTTAAAAGTTGAGAGTATTTTTTAAACAAATTTTGAAATAAAATCGTGTTTGGCTTTCCTTACTTCAAAATAAATTATAAAAAGTTGCTCTGCAAGCGTATGAATTTTAACATTGTTCGATTAGAGTATTATAGCGCTCTAGTGTTATTATGTAATATCTATTAAAAGAAATAAAATCTTATATAAATTTTTCTTATATTTTAGATAAATGTTCAGTAAAAGTTAAAACTTATTTTCAGCTACTGAAGAAACTGAAGGGGATATGATTTAGCTCTTTTGTGGATGTGTGTAATACTCAGTTCACAGTACAAACGCATGGAGCATACATAGGGAATGATGTTTTGGGGTTTCAATATCAACGCTCATATACCAATACACTGAAAAGGATAGATATATTTTTAAATTGAACACACACTTTTATATTTTAACACATTTACCATATTCGGACATTATGATAAAATGAGAACTTGAATTATATTATAATTTGATAAAATATCAAGGATTACAACATAAAATATTTGATTATCTAATCCACTTTATACTAATATTATAATCCTAAAATTATAGTGTAAATGATATTCAATTATCCTTGTGTTACAAATATAATCATTAAGATGACAACTACACCAAACATTAGTTAAACTAACATTCTAAAAATTATATTTGTGAAATAATAATAGAAATCTTTTATATAATGAAAAATCATTGTAAATTAATACAGGTTACTTGTTGATTGTGTAAGTATAGGAGTCGTTTGAGAAAATCGGGAAATACATGTTTTAAATATATGGGTTAAATATAAATGTTATTATATTTATCATCAGGATCTCGTACATTTTGTAAAATATACTCAATGAAAGTAAAATGAAATTTGATGAAAGTATTGATAAGACACCGAATGTGAAAGGGTTAAATCGTTTCAGTAAAGAAAAGAAGTTGATTCATGTACAGTTTTCTAATGCGAAATTAAAGACATGTTTATGTTGTGTCAACATTTGAGTATTTCACGTTTTGAGCAACTGCTATGGATTCGATTTCAAATGAATATTCGTGATTATTAGAGAGAAAGTTAAAGGGAGAATTAAAATGACAAGTTTACCATAGCAAATATCTTGCTTTAATGCTAGTATACTCTACATATATATCCACATGACGCCGATCATCCCGACAAGTTCTATTCATGTAACACGACTAACTTGTAAAACTGTTTCTATCTACAATGATATGTTATTGCAGAAAAGCAGTTATTAGGCACTCGATACATACGAATATTAAGTTAGTTGAGTATCACGATTAAAATCCTGATATATATATATATATATATATATATATATATGTATATATATATATAATATATACTACATATATATATATATATATATATATATATATACATATATATATATTATATACATATATATACATATATATGTATATATATATATATATATATATTATATATATATATATACATATATATATACATATATATATATACATATATATATATATATACATATATATACATATATATATATATATATACATATATATATATACATATATATTATATACATATATATATATACATATATATACATACATATATATATATATATATATTATATACTATATATATATATATATATATTATATATATAAATATATATATATATATATATAATATATATATATATATATATATATATATATATATATTTCTTCTAAAGCATTACAGCCTGTTATAGGCCTAGGCTGTCCCAAGCAGTTTTTTTTCCAGCCGTTCCTATCTGCTGCAAGTCTCCCTCAGTTTCCCTTTTTGACAGAAGTTAAGTCCCTCTCTACTGAATCAAGCCACCTAATTGGTGGTCTTCCTCGTTTCCTCTGCCCCATGGGATTAGTGAAAGTGAGCTGTTTTACTGGGTTTATGTCATCGAGTCGGAATAGCTGTCCAAGCCATCTCAGTCTATTGATTTTTATGACTTTAACAACAACAAGAAAATAACAAGAATTAAGAAAATATTACCATCTTATTAATAAAGTTAGAAAGGAGTTTAACCCAAATTTACTCCTCTGCAAAAATAAAAATGGCGAACTCGTGAATGAGAAAAACAAAATCTTTGACCGATAGAGGGGACATTTTAAAGAAATGTTGCAGGGTAAAGATACGTGTGACATGGATGATGGAACAGCCATTCATCATCACATTTGTGAAAATAGGCAAGTATTAGGTGTCCCATCACTTACTGAGGTTGAAAACGCTATAAAAAAAATTAACCGTAATAGATCGGCTGGGCCCGATGGTATCAAAGCCAAACTTCTTAAAGTTAGTGAACCTGAGCTAATTAAGGCCATATATGCTGTAGTTTGCAGACTGTGGACGTTAGAGCAGATGCCCATTGAATGGGATGTGCTCTCTATTTGTCCCATCTTTAAGAAAGCTGACAGAACGGACTGCTGCAACTATCGCGGAATAACTCTTTGGAACACTATCTTTAAAAATTTTTCAAACACCCTGTACAATAGAATATTATGCCATGTTGATAAGGTCATTGGAAATTATCATTGTGGCTTTCTTAGAGGTAGGTCAACTATTGACCAAATGCACGCCTTGAGACAGATATTGAAGAAGGCTAAAGAATTTAATATCTATACATGCTACCTCTTTATAGATTTTAAAGCTGCATATGACAGCATTATTCGACCGAAACTTTATGAAGCAATGGAGGAATTCAATATACCAACTAAATTAATTAATCTAACAAAAACTACACTTAAGAGAGTAAAGTATAGAGTGAAATTAGGGAACGATTCTTCAGAAGTCCTTTATACTGAAAGAGGATTACGACAGGGTGATGCCATATCATGCCTTTTATTCAATCTACCCTTAGAAAATGCATCAGAGCATCTGGTATCACAACTAGAGGAACCATTTACCAGAAGACTTTACAAACCTTAGCATTTGCTAATGACATTGCCTTGGTTGCTAGATCTAGAAATTATATTATAGAAGCTTTTAATTTATTAGAATCTGAAGCTAGTAAATTAGGTTTATAAATAAACGAAGATAAAAAAAATTATGGAAACATCCCAGAGTACAGCTAAAGTCATTTACAGTGGGAGACTACACCTTTGATATAGTTTCACAGTTCAAAAATCTTGGAACAACCATCACCACTAATAATCACTTGAACGTAGAGATAAACAACAGGATGTCAAATAAATGCTGTCATGGCCTTAAAAACCAATTAAAATCTCGATTTATAAGTTTAAAAACGAAAATTAACATCTATAAAACTCTACTTCAACCTACTCTGCTCTATGGAAGTGAATGTTAGGCAATAACCAAATTGCATGAAAATAAATTGCTGGCTTTTGAAATTAAAATCTTAGGAAACATATTTGGTGCAAGAGAATAATTTTTGAAGATCCTTATCCAATTTTTTTATAATATATATATATATATATATATATATATATATATATATATATATATATATATATATATATATATATATATATATATATATATATATATATATATATATATATATATATATATATATATATATATATATATATATATATATATATATATATATATATAAAGTCTAATTCTACAGTTGACCCGATGATTTATTTGATAATAAGAATACTTTTTTTCATTTAAAGGATTTCAAAATATTGTAAAACATACCAATGTTTCTCTTTTTTGGTTACTATACACAGAAATTTACTTTCAGACCCACCCTCCCCCCGAAAAAAAAAGAAAAAAAATGATTCTCACATTTAGAAGTAAATGTAATGATAAAATAAACGACAATCTTGATATGCCATAACATATCTTAAATTAAACTAGCTCGTAAATCTAACGTAAAAATAAAATTTTCAAATAAATATAACCTACGTATCATTATCATTTTATCAGGCTGAATGATGAGCATAAATTAACTAAAAAAGAAACAAATACAATGTTAATATATCACTCACATCGCTTAAAAATAATTTGAAGGCAGACTGAGAAAAAGGTGATAAGTAAATAGAATAATAAGGATAGAGAAACACTACCGCAAAACACCATTTTAATGAAACTGAATTTAAAATAATTAAAATGTTCTGAATTAAGTAAAAAATAGATTTTATCAAATCCTGCATTAACTTTCCAGTATTCCAATATACAATCAATGTTTCATCATTTATTTCTTTATTTTACGAGCAATATTTAACGATGTTTTTAAAAACAACCCACCTGTTCCCTAAGTGGCTATAATAACATATTTTAGGTAGATTCATTTTTTCATTTATTCATTTTTTTTATATATAAGGAAGAGAACGTTTGTGTAGAAATACAACACGAAATATTACAAAATGTAAATCTAAACCGTTGTGACTTTACAAGCTTCTCAAACACTTGAATAAAAGGTTACCTCTCTTAGACCAGCAGATTAATATTTATCCAATAAAATATTTCATGTTGAGTTTTAAGACATGCACTTAAAGCGTATTTTAAACGGCAGATAAGAAAAGGTTGACATATTGCTGGTTAGAGAATTTCGTTTAGTAGAAGAAATCGAGAAAATATTACTAAATAAAGGACATTATTTGATTTTGTTATTGAATCTTTATTACCGTCTTTTTTCCCAGGATCTGAATTACTTTCCAGAATTTGTTGCAGGTACCGTGACTCCCCACATTGATTTTTAAAGTTTGTATAATTTTTAAAGTTTGTATTACACATCATAATGTGGAAACCCTATACCTGAGAATAGTCACACAAAACATAAAAAGGGCTAACTTGCAAATGTCAAAACAGGATTAATATTATCTTTACCACCTCAAATATCTAAAAGTACCAAACAAATAATTTTCTAGTCCTTCTAAAGACATAAATCTGCTTTCATCCTTTTGAGACTAAGTTTTGTAAAATAAATTCAAAGTATTAAATATTATAATAGATATTTTATGTCTGAATTATTTTTGTTAAATATTTTATTCTTAGACTTTTAAATATAAACTAATTATGTTCAATATTAGAAACATTTTTAGAATTGGTCAATATAAAATATTATTTTTTTTAGGGAATTGAATGGGAGTTAAAGAAGTATGTTTATTCAACCGAAATTTTATAATTTGCTTTATTATATTGTACATGAATGTGATATAATAGAAAGTTTGGATTTGAAGGATGTTGTAGATGACTTTGTAATTATAGCATGCACTATGATTACTCAATAAGATGTAATTCTTGCAAAGTACTTTTTTTAATGAGTAATCTGGGGGAGGGGAAGAATTTAATTTTTTTTTTACGATTGAAGTGTGAGTTTGCGTCAAAAATTTAAAGAAAACACACTTTGTTATTTGACTCCTTTTTTATGTAAGATGCTTGTAAAATGTTTTCAAACAAGATATCTCAAACTATAAGTATGAAATATATTACATTTTTAATAATATTATAAAACAATCCCTAGTAACCCTTATATTACCACAGGGGTCCATTTCTATAGAAACCCAGAAATGTAAACTTGTTCTAGGTTTTCTTTTCTTTTGCTATTTGACTCGGACATGTGGATAGTGGTTTTATATTTTGTACATACTAATACCTCACGGAAAAAAGAAACTTTCTTCTGTTTTAAAAACTTTTAGAAATATTTAAATGTGTATTATTTACTCGTTAGACAAAATTTTTAATTAATTCATTGTTTATATATGTACTAAACAAAATTACGACTATTAAAAGTATTTACCACTTAAAAAAGTGTAGTGAAATTTTATTATAAAATTTACAATATTTATAGTAAAAAAAGGTGGGAAGGAAACGCAAGTCAACTGTATATTCCCAACACTACCTGATATAAAATTTAATAGATGAAACTTCATCATATTGACAATATTTTTATGGAAAATTAGCTAAATGTGGAGAATAAAATATTAATTACATTCCAAATATTTATTAAACAAAATTTATTAATTAGCTTAAAAGAAAACACCAATTCGCCTTATCATTAAACAAAGTTTGTGGATTTTTATTTATAAAATTCATTTTCTTTTGGTGAGTAAAAAATTCTCTGTGGATTATATGGCAGTAATTAATAAAATATAAATTAGTGCATATGCAAATTAACAGTTTACTGACCTGAAAATGAAAGTGAAGCTCTTAGTCCTAATTTAATTTATCCTATTTTTTTCTTTTTTTTAAAAGAAAATTTATACCCTATTAAAATAATATTATGATGTACTGACACTAGCCTTTAGCCCTCGTGTTGCAAAAAATAGACCGTAGCGTTAAAAAAAAAAACCAACCAACCAACTGACACTAGCCGTTCATGCAGTATGTATCACAGTAAATCATATATGCATCAGGTTTTAGTTTGTAAGAAAGAATAGAAAAATTACTGTAACATTTTACATATTATTCTGAAAATTATTAATTGGATAATTAAAGTGTTTTTTGCAGAAATTAACATCACTCTTTCCTTCCTCATATTTGTACACGTTTCTATATATTAATATGTGTCAATTACCTTCCATATTTTATCTTACTCACTGCTTGAATCTTTGAAATGGCTTTTGTTTCAAACAAATTGTTAAAGAGGAAAAATAAATATTGTTTACTAAAAAAATTAGGTATAATACACATTTTCTCAGTTTTTATTCTTTTTACAAGTTTTTATGACTTGCACTCTATAACTAACAAAAAAGAGAACATAGATATTATTACAGACAAAAGTGTGTTCAGACATACAATATAAAAGTGTTATCATCACTCGGAAGGAATACCTGCAAATCTACATGCATATTGGAAAAAAAAAAACGTTAAAATTAATCCTGCAAGTTTTGTTTAAAATGAATCGAAAATGGAATTATTTAGCAACTAAATCAACATCTAATATTTAAGATAAAATTAATAAGAGTGTAGAAGAAGAAAAAATATATATTGAACTAGATGAGAAATTGATAATGATGTATAGGTCTGAAATTTCTGAGATTCTGATTTAGCTTCGTAATTAGAAAATTAAAAAATTAAAGTTAAAGGTTAAAGTGATTAGAAGACAAAACACAGTACGATAATAAGAAACCTATAAAAAATCTGCAAGAGTAGTAATTAAGAATCGAACACAATTTTTTAACTCAAAAATGCAAGTTAAATTCTATCAAAATATTTAGAATATAGGAAGATTTTTCTTCACCGTGATTCATCCCAATTCTCAAATGAGATGCAAAAGATGTAATTCTATATTTGACTTTATTCATTTAAGGATCAGCGTATTTTTATCATTTAAAGATTTCAAAAGTTCGTTAAACATAGAAATAATTATTGTTTGTAGATTGCCATATAAAATAAAAATTTCAGATAACGAAAAAATATTCACTCTCGTATTTAGTCTTTCGGATTAAATGTGTTGTATTTCTTAAATTTATTCAATAACTATAAAACATAACAACTTTATTAAAACTTCGTTAAGCCTAGAAAACAACAGGATTCTAAATTATCATTACATCTAAAATTGCCAATATCTCTTTTACAATCTCATACATTGTATGTTGCCAATACATAGTAAATATAAATACATATTATACAAGTTAATATATTTTAAATACACAAAATCTCCCCCTTTTTCATGACATGACAAAATCTCTGAATCGTGAAGGTGGTTTTACAATGCGACCCTTTCTTGTTATGTATTCATTTTGTGGTACATTGCCTGTATCCTGAATAACAGACCTTTGCCCACTATTCCAGTCAGTATCTGCCATATCTCCCCTTTCAATGTTAGTTGTCTGCGTACCAATGCTATCATCAAAGCTCTCTTGAAAAGAATTTTTTCGAGGTCTCAAATGAAATGAATTTCGCCGCAATATACTACCTCTTATAGATTTTACTAAATAGGATCTATAGGATCTTACATTTTTTTATAATTTGGGCTGGCTTCCATTTATTACCAGACCATATAAGGACACTCTCCCCTTCACTAAAGTCTGCCCTTTTCCTAGCTTGCAAATCATAATATTTTTTACTCTTAGCTATTCTAACTTTAAAATTTCTAACTATTTTAGGTTTCAACATAGAACTTGTCGTGGGTAATTTTGTACACACACACACCTACTCATAAGTATTTGAGCAGGAGAAACATTCATTCCACTTATTGGTGTATTTCTATGCTCCAGTAAGGCTTCATTTATCATATCTATTTCAATGCCTGATTTACGGAGAATGCCTTTAGCAATACCCATCATTTTCTCAGCAAATCCATTGGATTTAGGATAATTTGGACTACTATTTATAATTTCAAACCCCCATTATCTGGCAAATTTATTCATTTTTATACTAGCAAAAGGCATGTTGTCACAAATTATAACTTTTGGTATACCATGAGTGGAAAAAATAGCCTTAAGTTTTGATATAATTTGATCAGCTGTTTTATTTGAAATTTTTAATATTTCTAACCATTTTGATAAGTAACAGCCAATGATAAGATAACTATTACCCCCAAACTCGCAAATATCCACTCCGATTTTTTCAAATGGTAACTTTGGTAGTTCATGATTCATTAGAGGTTCTTTGATATTTTTCGGTCTATATTTCTCACACACTTTACATTTAGAGACCATCTCTTCAATATCTTTTGTTAACCCAGGCCAAAATAAAACTTGTCGAGCTCTAGCCTTAGCCTTCACCATCCCACAGTGAGATATATGGAGAATATTTAACATTTCTGCTCTCAAACTGACTGGTACTATTACTCTATCATTTAGAAATACTAGTTCTTCTTTAACATATATATGATTTCTAAATTTAAAATACTCTTGAGTTTCTACTGGCACATTTTTACTATTAGAGGGCCACCCTTCACGCCAAAATTTTAGAAATTTAGATTATGCGACAGACCAATATCAGAGAGAGTTGCCTTCCTAAATTCATTTTTCCTAGACTCACTCACTTGCAAATGTTTAGTTAAACTGTAAACTAACTCTGTCATTTCTATATCATCTTCTACAGGTTTTACAACATATGCTCTTGATAACAAATCTGCTATATACATAAATTTGCCAGGTAAATACTTAAGATTTAATTGATATTTTAATAATTTTATCTTCATTCGCTGCAACCTAGGTGACATCACATTACCTACATTTTTATTCATTATAGAAACTAAGGGTTTGTGATCAGTCAAGATTTCCACTGGCCTACCATAAATAAAATAATGAAATTTGTTTGCCGCAAATACAATACTGAGAAATTCTTTCTCTATCTGAGCATAACCTTTTTCTGCATTAGTTAAACTCCGAGAAGCAAATGCAATTGGTCTCCCATCTTGCAACATGCAACAACCTAAGCCATCCTTGGAACTATCAGCCTGTATAACTATTGGCTTTGAACTGTTAAATACCCCTAACACTGGAGCAATTACAACTTTATTTTTCAAAATCTTAAGTGCAGTTGCATGCACAGGCATCCAATGCCAACTTATGTTTTTCTTAAGAAGTTCTCGTAAAGGTGCCGATATAGCAGATGCTTGAGGGATAAACTGCCTAAGGTAGTTTATCATCCCTAGTATTCGTTGGAGCTCAGTTTTATTATTAGGTTCAGGCATATCAAGTATAGCTTGAACGTAATCTGGATCAGGTTTCATACCTTTACAGTTAAATACATATCCCAAATATTTGACTTAGGGTACTCGAAACTGTATTTTGTTCTGGTTGAATTTAATATTTAATTCTTTAGCCCTCTTAATAACTTTAGCTAAGATTTCATCATGTTGTTCTACAGTTTCCCCCGCAATGAGGAGGTCATCAAAATAAACTAGAACCCCCGGAATGTTGCCAAAATTTGCCTCATTTCTTTTTTGGAAAATTTCAGGTGAACATGATAAACCCATCGGGAGACGTAAAAAATTTATAACACCCAAATGGTGAGCTAAATGTACACAAATCGCTACTTTTGTCATCTAACTCAATCTGAAAAAAAACCGTCCTTAAGATCAAGCACTGAAAAAACTGTGTTGTTACACAACTGAGAAGCAAGCTCTTCAACTTTTGGTATTAAAACATGATCTCTTCTTATTACTTTATTTAGATCTTGAGGATCTAAACATATTCTTATTGACCCATTAGGTTTCTCTACTACAACCAAATTACTAACCCAACTCCGTGGATTATCAACTTTGGCAATAATTCCCTCCCCTTCCAACTGTTTTAATTTTTCCTGAAGTTTTGGACGTAAACTGACTGGTACACATCTAGGAGGGCAGATAACAGGTATAGAATTTTCCTGTAATTTAATAGTATACTTCCCTTGAAATTTACCAACTCCTGTAAATATTTCCAAATTATTATGAATAAATTGTTCAATTTGATTTACATTTGAAGTTACATTGTCAATACATTTAACAAGATCCAGTTTTATACAACCTTCCAACCCAAGTAAAGGTCTGGATTTAGAATTATTAACAAGAACAAAATTAACACTAGCCTGCTTATTATCAACATTACATATTAAATTAATCATACCTGCAGGCTTAATTTTATACCCCTCAGGCTTAATTTTATACCCTTAATTTTATACCACCATACGCTTCCAATATTATGTTTGTATTTTCAATTACTAAATCCCTGTTTAAAACTGAGAAAACATGTAATGGTAAAAACACTCCAGTATCCAATTTAAAATTTATATCATGACTACTAATTTGTATGTCTTTAGTCCATTCATTTTTAACATTCATTTTACCTACCTGTAACACACTCACAGATTCAATGAAAAAATCACTTTAAACATCAGAACAAACAAAATATTGTTCTTCCTCTTTATTTTCACTGCATGTTACGTTTTGCACACTACGCAATTTACAACCAGAAGAAAAATGATTAAAATTGCCACATTTAAAACACTGTTTACCGAAAGCTGGACATTCAGCTTTTTTATGCTTTCTGTTGCACTTCTTGCACTGGTATACAGTATTTGAAGCGTACATGCGTTGCGGAACATCACCACTAGTATTTTTTGAGAGCACACTATGAGTAACTTGTCTTTTTCGAACTGCATCAACACTTTTGTTCTGTACAGTTTGAGCCTGTTTCCTGCTCAGCTCTGATGCCCTGCAAACATCTACTGCTTTGGCTAGAGACAAGTCTCCTTCTCTTAACAGTCTTTCTTGTAGACCAATGTCTGAGATTCCCAGGACATTTCTGTCTCTCACAACACTGTCACTTTGATCACCAAATTCACAGGACTTCACCAACTTTTTTACATCAGTATAAAAGTTACCAAAACTTTCATTAACTTCTTGAATTCTTTGATTGAAAACAAACCGCTCAACTACAACATTCCTTTTTGGTGTTATATGCCGATCGAATGCTTCAATCACCTTTTTATAATCATTACGATCATCTTCTGCAAACTCAAAAGTATTAAAGAGTTCCACCGCTTCTTCGCCAACAGCATTTAATAGAATTGCCACTTTAACGTCAGATTCTTTTTTCTCATTGCCTGATGCCTTCATGTAGATAAAAAACATTTGTTTGAATTTGCGCCAATTCTCGGCAAAATTACCATCGAGGCTTAAGTCAACCGGTGGCCTGCAATAATCACTTGACATCATCTTTATCACTTATAAATCTATCTTATTAACTATCACTTCATATAGGCTCGATTTATCTTTTAACTAACCGACTGCGCCATGTTGTATTTCTTCAATTTATTCAATAACTATAAAATATAACAACTTTATTAAAACTTCATTAAGCCTAGAAAACAACAGGATTCTAAATTATCATTACATCTAAAATTGCCAATATCTCTTTTACAATCTCATACATTGTATGTTGCCAATACATAGTAAATATAAATACATATGATACAAATTAATATATTTTAAATACACAACAAAATGCATTGTTAAAAAATACGGAAATCTTAATATGCAATAAATTTTCATAAATAGAACTCGTCGGTATATCTAACAACAAATATAGTCTTTCAAAAAATATAACCTACGTTTCATCATCAAGATGTCAGACTGAAAGCTGAACACAAATCAACTAAAAAACAAATAAATAAAATATTAATTTATCGCTAACACCAATAGAAATACTTTGAAGGAAGAGCGTAAGAGGGTGATAAATAAATAAAATAATAAGGTAAGAGAAACACTGCGCACAAACTATTATTGAAATTAAATTTTAAATAAATGAAATGTTCTAAACAATAAAGTAAAAGGTAGAATTTAACAAATCCTTTACATACTTTTCAGTATTCCCATATACAATTAATTTTTAGCATATATTACTTTATTGTTCGAGCAAGATTTAACGATGTTTTTGAAAATAACCCTCTAGCTTTATCAGTCACTATTATCACATATTTTAGGTAGATTAGTATATGTTTTTTTATTTTTAAGGAAGAGAATGTTCGTGTAGAAATATACTCCCAAAACAACACGTGATGCAATTACAATTTCTTGTGAAATTGAGGAAAGCATCTGAAACACTTCAATAAAATGTTATCATTCTTAGACTTATTCACAAAATCTCACACCTGAAAATTAAAGTTTATCCTGTAAAATATTTTGTGGACATTTTTAACACAAACACTTTAAGCCTATTTTAAACGGAAGTTCACAGATTAGAGAATGTCCCTTAGTAGAATAAATCTAGAAAATATAACTAAATAAAGAACTACATTTACATTTGTTATTGAATCCTTGTTGATATACTTCTTTTCCCAGGACCTGAATTACTTTCGAGAATTTGCTGCACGTGCTTTGACGCCCCACATTAAAGAGATTTCTATTTTGAAAGTTTGTATTACATATCATAATACAAATCCCCAAAACTAAGTACAGTCCCACAAAACATAAAAGGACAACATCACTTGCAAACGTCAAAAGAGGATTAAAATTATCTTTACACCTGCACCTATCTAAACATAGCAGACAAATGCTTTTCTAGTCATTCTAAGGACATAAATCTGCTTTCATCCTTTTGAGACTGGAGTGTAGTAGATCACATCCAGAAAATATAACTAAGTAAACGACTTCATTTGCTTTTGTTATTGAATCTTTGTTGATCATCTTTTATCCGACTATCTGAATTACTTTGCAGAATTTGATACGTGCCGTGACGCCCCACTTTAAATGATTTCTATTTTGAATGGTTGTATTGCACATCATAATGCAAATCCCCAAAACTAAGTACAGTCACAACATAAAAAGGGTAACACTTGCAAACGTCAAAAGAGGATTAATATTATCTTTACACCTTCACCTATCTAAACTCAGCAGACAAATGCTTTTCTAATCTTTCTCACGAGCAACAATCTGCTTTCATTCTTTTGAAACTAAATTTTGTAAATTAAAATCAGAGCATTAAAAATTATAACTGCTATTTAATGTCTCAACTATTTTTGTTACATATTTCATTTTTAGACACTTAAATATAAAGTAATTTTGTTTAATATTAGAAACATTTTCAGAATTGGTCAACATAAAATATTTTAATTTTTTAAAGAAATCGAATGGGTTTTTAATAGTTTAAGAAGTATGTTTATTCAACAAAAATTTTTATAACTTGCTTTGATATTTTGTACATAAATATGATATAATAGAAAGTTTGAATTGAATGATGTTGTACATGACTATGTAAAAAAGTAGCTAGAATGTCATTAGTTAATAAGATGTTATTTTTACCCTGTAAATTTTTATATGTAAACTGGGGGAGGGGGAGAATTTAATATTTCTACGAATGAAGAGTGAGTTTGTGTTAAAATTTAAAGAAAATATATTTTATTTTATTATTTTTTTTATATATGGTGTTTGTTAAATATTTTTTAAACAAGATATCTCAAACTAAAGGATCAAATATATTAAATTTTCATCAAAATTAAAAAACTAGTATGCCCCTATATTACTACAGTTTCCATTTTTTAGAAACTCAGAAATGTAAACTTATTCTAGGTTTCCTTCTTTTCTTTTACTGTTAACTTCGAACACGTGGATAGTAAATTTTATCCTTTGTACAAACTAATACCTTACGGAAAAAGAAAATTTTTTTCTGCATTAAAAATTTTTAAAAAGATTTAAATGAGTATTATATTACGCGTTAGACAAAATTTTTAATTAATTCAATGTTTACAGATGTACTTTCAAAACAAAATCACGACTATTAAAAGTATTTAGCACTTAAAAAAGGGTAGTGAAAATTTATTATAAAATTTACAACATTTATAGTAAGTTGTTTTATCTTTCCTTCCTTTCTTTTGCTATTAGACTCGAACATAAGGATAGTGGATTTTATCCTTTGTGCATACTAATACCTTACGGAAGAAAAAATTTTTTCTGTTATAGAATTTCAGAAAAATTTAAATGTGGATTTTATTATTCGTTAAATAAAATTTTCAATTAATTCATTGTTTACAATTGTACTTTCAATACAAAATCATGATTATTAAAAGTGTTAAGCTCCTAAAAAAGGTAGTCCAAATGTATTATAAAATTTACAAAATTATATTTTAAAAAAGGGGTGGGCACGCCACGCAAGTTAACTGTATGTTCTTAATACTAAGTGATATAAATTTTAGTTGATGTAACTATAACCTATGGACAAAATTTTAAGTTAAATTAGTTAAATATGGAGGCTAAAATACTAATTATATTCCATATTTTTTTATAATCAGTTTCAAAATTAGCAATTCACCTTATCATTAAACTAAATGTGTCTATTTTTATTTATAAAATTGCTTTCCTTTTGGAGAATAAACTATTCTCTGTGGATTATATGACAGTAATTAATCAAATATAGTGCATATTCAAATTTACTCTTTACTGGCCTGAAATTGAAAGTAAATATCTTTGTTCCAGTTTCGTTTATCCTATATTTTTCTTTATTTAAAAAAAGAATTATATCATATTAAACAAAAATATTATGATGTACTGATACTAGCCGTTCAAGCAGTATGTAACTTAGGAAAGCATACATTCACCAGATATGAGTTTGTAAGGAGGATTGGAAAATATTATTGTAACTTTTTACATATTATTCAGAAAAATATTAATTTAACAATGAAAGATTTTGCCAATTAAACTACTCCCCACTGCTTCATTTTCCAGAGGTGTGACCGATGTTATATATAAATAGCTTTCTTATATAATTGATATTTTGTCTGACAGACAGCTTGTTTTTCTAAAATAGTATTTTTCAAACTTTCAAAAGAAAACATTAATAAATAATGCTTTTATTGCTTAAGCTAACCCACACACCAAATTTATACCCCTTTATGTACATAAGTTTGTAACTGTCTGATACCTTCGATATTTTATTTCACTGATAACTTGATTCTTTCAACTTGCAATTTTTAAACAAAATATTTAGAATGGCTAATTGAATAAATATTATTTAGGGATTAAAATAAGTATATTATGCTTTTTCTTTGATTTTTACAGGTTGTTAAATTTGTACTTTTTAAATGAAGAGAAAATACAATACATTAATTATAAACAAACGCTTGATCAGGATAATAAAAATAAAAGAATTTTTAATCTGTCACAAGTAATACTGAAAATTTTAGATGAATAATAGAAATAAAAATGTTATATCCCTTCCTTTCAGATGTTCTTACGTCTAATATTTAATATAAAATTAATTACAGTATGGATCAAAAAGTAAGATATACATTGATTTTGAAAATAAATTTTCCTCTTGATCATTGTGTCAGAAATTCCTGAAAGATGAGATCTAGTAAGTTTATAACTAGAAAACTTGATGTTAAAACATCAAAAAATTACGTAAAAGAAAAAACGACTAAATAGACAAAATGCAGTAAAATAATAATAATAAAATATATAAAAACGATTTAGAAAAGGAAATAGAAAATTAAGTATATTTTTATAACTCTATGAAAAAAAATGTCTTTCTTCAATTTCGAATAAATCAAAATTTTCCTTCTCCGGGATTCCCTTAATACCTCATATGAGATTCAAGAATTCCCTCTCTGCTTTTTCTTTAGATATTCATTGACGATTAGAACATTTATTTCATTTAAAGAATTTTAAATATATGTTAAACACACCACTGTACTATTTTGAAGCTTCATTCCCTAAACAGGTTATCATGGTTTTCGTGCCCTAAACAGATCTCAACATTCATTCTCACATTTTTTAGTTGAGATAAGATATAATAAGTAATACATTAATGTCAATGTCATAACTTAACTTACATTATACTATACCAAAGATATAACAACAAATATAAATTTTTAAATAAATATAACCTTATTTTTAGCATCGAGACAGATTTTAGAGTATGGTTCTTTAAAAGATAGATAATATATTAATGTCAACACACACGGGAAATAATACATTTTAGTGAAAATAAATATAAATTATTATTGAAATTATTTTTAAATATAGGAAAGGAATTTTTGCTATTTCCAATTATTTTTTTTTACATAGATTTATACTTCAATATTCGTTTTCCTTAAAATATTCATAACTTAAATCCATTAATAGAATTTCGGGTTGACTTCAAAAATTGTGTACACGCTTTATGTATAGTGATAGACACTTATTCTGTGGTAAACCCAATTAACCACTTCTGTATTTCAATCTAAATAATGCTTGTATACAAATATATGGGCCTATAAAACAGGCACAGTGTAATTACATTCCGTTTTACATTAAAGAATTTTTAAAGTTTTAAATAAAATATTATCAGTTAAAGACGAATTTCAGAAAATATTTGCAAATAAACTCTTTGCTTTTAAAATATTGCATGGACATTGTTAACAGATTCACTTTAAATAATTTTGAGGCAGAGATAAGTGTAGATTGACATGTATGGGAGGGAGAAAATGTAGGTGGATATGAATATAATTGTAGGTACACCTGATCGTTTGGGAACTGAAAATTTATAGATAATCAAACACATTTCCTATGGACTGATTTACATAGAATTCCATACAATAGACCAGACCACCCCTTCCCCATTTATCAATTATAGGACTGTCAAAGTATGTACCATATATCATAATATGAAATCCCTGTTTCAAGAGTTACATAAAAAGTAAAAATATAATTATTGCAAACTTTAATCTTATTTAACACATTCAGTGTCTATCTCTATAGAACCTTCTCGTTCTTACAACAATTTAAAGCTCTCTTAAAGATTTCGATTAGTCATTTAAAATTATCATAATGCATTTAGTCAAGACTTTAAGGTCATAAAAAATGACTGGAGTTACTCAGTGTTAGATATAGCTGTTAATGTAACAAATTCAAAGAGAAATAAATTGTCATTAATATACTACGTTGAAATTTTCTGTTTTTCGAGATAAGGAAAGTGAAACTTTTTATCTAGTAATTTACAACGAAATTATGTAAAGCAAATATATCTTGCTACTTTAAAGAAACTGTTTGTTTATGATATTCTCCACAAATTAGTACCAGTAACTCTATGAACTGAAAATTTTAAGAAATAATGACGTAATCAAAAAACTATTATCAGAAAAAAATTTAGTACATAAGTTATAACGAATTTGAAAGACATTGATATTGAGAGTTTGAAAAAAAGTATTGCCTATAAAAATAAAAATTTATGATTACTAATATGTTATCTGAGAGTTTTTTTTTTCAAGATAAATTAGGGAGGAAATTCACATGAAATAATTGAATTCCTTGTTAATTCTTTAAAGAAAATATATCTTGCTAAGTTTTCCAAAATGTTTGTACATTAATTTTTAGAGAAATGAGAAATAGTAACAATATAAATAAAAATTTTAAGAAAATTATGAAGACAACAAAATAATAATCTAAGGCTGAATCCATTTCATTAAAAACTAATAATAAATGTTTTTATTCCAAATGAAAAACAATGATTAAGAATCCATCTCAATATTTAAACACCACGCATGCAAACGAAATTCCCCCTTTTAATTTTAGAATGTCCATATGTGTACCTAAACAGTGATTCATCTTAATCCTCCAATCAGATGCGGGACATTCAGTTTTGACCAATTGTATTGGATACTCCACTGTCTTGTTCTTTGTCGGTGAGTCCTTCAGGGGTGCAATCCCTAAGCGGCCAGTATCACTGAGTCAGTTCGTCATTTGTAAGTGAGATCCCATAGAGTGCAGTTGTTTCCTGCTTTCTGAGAGGAAATTAATCTCTAATAGAAAACACAAATTTCTCTGAGATTTCTCTGGATATAGCGTAAGAAAATCCTGATGGAAAACGGTAAGACATGTATTATTGTATATAATTTAATTTTCTGTATCATAATTATACATATTCTGTACTAATGTCTTTTTCATTGATCCGTAAAAACTTCAAACAAGTTTTAAGTCTTTAAATTCTAGTAGGTATTCTTTAAATATATGTAGAATTTTTGGTACCAAATAATACATTCTTTACCAAATAATACACTCTAATACATATGCTCAGATGTAATAAAATATAGCACGAATTTGCTAAAAGTTAATGAATTTGACTAAAAGAATTGAATATTGTATTCTAAAAATAAATTATTTTATTACAGGTATGGAAAACAATTTCGTAGACTTCGATTCCTCCAAAGGGATGACAAAATTTTCGAAAGGAGAGGAGAGCTCGTTCCCCGTGGTTCAAAGCTTGACCGGAGATTTGGGAGCATTCGACGTTGCGGACACCAGCATGCGGGACTCACACGTTTGCTGCAAAATGATGGAAGGAGTGTCGGTCGACGAAGAACTTGAAAACTGTCTGCCGAATTCCACAGAAGATAGTGTGTTAGTCGAAGAGGATAAAGGTCCATCTGCCACTCCGAAGGAAGGGGTCTGCGCTGAATCGGCAGCAACATGGCAACTCTCTTTTGCCATATTCGAAGACGACGATGACGCGTTGCAAACTTCAGGTTCGCCTTCTGAAGAACCGTTGGAATCTGAAAATGACGATGGGGTTGTGGATGACCCCGAAAATCAGTCGGAAGCTGAGGATAAGAATAGTGTGGAACTTGTGGAAGAAAATTTAGATTTTTATCGTCTACTTTCTGTTGCAGAGTTTAAGCTACAATGCATATTTGAGTCCAAGAAAGCAACTTCTGAGTTAAAATCGGTATTGCTGTGGAACTTTGTAGAGTTTTTGCAAACGAAACTGAATGGTTATAATAATGAGGTAATGTAAAATATTACATTATTTTCCATTAAGTTTTCAATAAACGTTCTTTTCGAAATATGACAGTGGATTAGGCCTACCGGGGATACCACTTATAAAAAAAAACGCACCCAATTAGGCTCTACCTCCAGGGTGGGTGTGGAATGAGCCGTTAATTAGTTTATTATGTAATTTTTTCATTTTTGAGACAAAAAGTTTTTAATTAATATTTAAAATAATAGGTACTTAATTTTTGTTTCCGTTGATTATTAAACATTTATTTTCTCATATTTTGTAATTTTAGGTTTAACGTATTGCAGTAACGCATTGTTAGCTTAAATTTATTACTTTCTACACTTCATTTTGAAAAATTCACGAAATAACTGATTTAAATCAGCATCTAGAATGTCAATAAATTTTATTCGGTGACAGTAAACACAATTTTACAGAAAAAGTAACTACTTTTTCGTGTAATATAATAAAAAAGGGAAGAGTTAAATTTGAAATAAATTTAATTTTTTTTTCCAACCACTCTACCAGAAATTACTGTTTCCGAGAAATTAAATTTAGATATGCAAAGTGTTCTATAATAGTTCATAGTTTTATGCACGAAATTCTGCAAAGCCTGGATATATTCTAGATTATTCACACTTAAAATTTATTTATCTATATTTATTAATTTATAGTATTAACAAGATTTTAAGTCGTTTCCAAATATTTCGCTCTCTTTCTATGTGTAGCTATTGACACCTATTGTAGGGAAATTACTGTATGTTTTTTCCTTTTTAATGAAGAGAATATTTGTTTAGAAATATAAAAGCAAACAAAACAGCACAAAATGAAGTAACAAACCATTTTGGCTTGAAAATGGAATCTCAAAAGATTGAATAAAATTTTTATCAGTTTTAGACTTTTCTCTGAAAATCACACACCTGCAAATCAATATGCAAAATATTTCAGTGATAGTTTTTGCATTTCATGTGAAACGGATTTTAGGTGGCAAGTAAGGAGATATTCACTTATCATCCATGAGAAAATGTCAGCGGAAGTGCAGAAAAGAAAGGGATTTAGAAGCTTTTGTTATTGAAGCCTTTTTGTCCGTATTTATTCCTCAACCTGAATTACTTTTAAATATTATTTGATTTAATCCTTCTTCCCTATTAAAAGGTTAGTATTGTAGAAGTTTATACCATGCATCATAATATGAGACCCCTGTCCCTGAGACGTTTTATACACACCATAAAAAATGCAACAGTTGCAAATGCTTAAATAGAGTTAACACTATCTCTCAAACACTGAATTGTCTACAGATACAATAGAAAAGCCGTTGTATTTTTTAAATGACAAAAGATTTCTTTCACCCTTTTAAGGCTGGTTCTTTAAACCGCACTTTTAATTTCCCCATACTATTTAGATATCGTGATGGTTAAGTAATACTTGACTATTTTTTGTTAGGTCATCTATATTTAGAATGACAAATATAATTTAAATATCTTTTTTATTAGTAGCTTAATCAGAACTGGTCAATATAAACAATAATTTTTAAATGATTTGATATAGTCTTTAATAGATTAAAAACTTAATAAATTAATAAACCAAAATCATTATTACTTGCTGTATTACTTTAAATTTTAATATCCTATAATAGTGAGTGGCTAATTTAGTGGTGATGTACATGACTTTGCAAAAAGTAACAGAAACAAAATAATTACTCATTAATATGTAATGTTTGTTTACTATGTTTTACCAGTAAAATAGGGGAGATTTACATGTGATTGCAGAAAAAGTGTCTACCTGAAAATTAATCTTAGTCCTTATGGTAAACATTCTCGGAAAATTTAGAATGTTTGCAATATTGCTAAGCTATAATAACTTGCTAGCCAAGCCATAAGTAAAGAAAATTAATGGACTAAAATTCTTCTCAAAGACTTATGTAGCAATTAGCATTCAAATATGCAAATAAACTCTTTGCTTTTAAAATACTTCATGGACATTGTTAACAGATTCACTTTAAATAATTTTGTGGAAGAGATAAGTGTAGATTGACATGTATGCGAGGGAGTAAATGTAGGTGGATATGAATATAACCGTAGGTACTCCTGATCATTTGGTTATTGGAAATGTATAGATAATCAAACACCTTTTCCTATGGACTGATTTACATCGAATTCCATACACGATCCCAGAAAACCCCTTCCCCATATATCAATTATAGGACTGTCAGAGTATACACCATATATCATAATATGAAATCCCTGTTTCAAGAGTTACATAAAAAGTAAAAAATACCAATTTTACAAATTTTATTTTTATTTAACACTTTCAATGTTGATCTGTAAAGAAACTTCTTGTTGTTAAAACAGTTGAAAGTGGTCCTAAATCTTTCGATCAGTCAAATAAAATTATCATAATGTATTTAGTCAAGACTTTAAGGTCATAAAAAGGACTGGAGTTATACAGTGTTAGATATAGCTGTCAATGCAACAAAGTGAAAGAAAACTAAATTGTCATTAATATACTACGCTGAAATTTTCTGTTTTTCGAAATAAAGAAAGAGAAACTTTTAGTCTATTAATTTACAACGAAATTATGTAAAGGAAATACAATATCTTGCTACTTTGAAGAAAATGTTTGTTCATGATATTCCCCAGAAATTAGAACCAGTAACTGTATGACTTAAAAATTTTAAGAATCAATGAAGAATTTAATAATTTGTTGGCATAAAAAATCCAGTATATTAATAATAATGAATTTGTAAGAAATTGATATTGAGAGTTTGTAAAATAAAACAAAAAACAATATTGCATATAAAAGAGAAAATGATTGGTCGCTAGTATACTATCGTCGAAATTCCCCCTTTTAATTTTTGAACATCCACAGTTTACCTAAACAGTGATTCATCTCAATCCTCCAATCAGATGCGAGGCATTCACTTTTGACCAATTGCATTGCATACTCCACTGTCTTGTTCTTTGTCGGTGAGTCCTTCAGGGGTACAATCCCTAAGCGGCCAGTATCACTGAGCCAGTTTGTCATTTGTGACTGAGATCCCATATAGTGTGGTTGCTTCCTGCTTTCTGAGGAAAAATTCATCTCTAATAGAAAACAAAAATTTCTCTGAAATTTCTCTGGATATAGAGTTTAAGAAAATCCTGATGGAAAACGGTAAGAAATGTATTAATGTCTATAACTTAATTTTCTATTTCATAATTTTACGTATTCTGTACTTAATTATCTTTTTTGTTGATCCGTAAAAACTTAAACACGTTTCAAGTCTCTAAATTCTGAAAGCGTTTTTTGAAAAATTTATGTAGTATTTTTTGGTACCAAATTATACATTCTTTTATTTAAGTGTTATGTGTGTTATATTGGTCGAAATTTACCAATCGTTCTGTCTTAGAATATACGTATAATATTTATTGATTCTATTTGAAACACACATACACACAAAAATATATTTGTCTAGGTTAGTTTATACTGATCGTGGATTATACTTGCAGAATTTATTTAGTTGTGTTGCCATATCTTTTGAAGCATTCACCATATGATAATATTTGCTTGTAAGATTATTTTGATGGATTTATAAAACTTTAAAGATTTTATAGCAATCACTGACTATGCTCACATGTAACAAAATATAGCACGAATTTGCTCTAAATTAACGAATTTGACTAAAAGAATTGAATATTCCGTTCGAAAAATAAATTATTTTATTACAGGTGTGGAAAACAATTTCGTAGACATCGATTCCTCCAAAGGGATGACAAAATTTTCGAAAGGAGAGGAGAGCTCGTTCCCCGTGAATCAAAGCTTGACCGGAGATTTGGGTGCATTCAACGATTCGGACACCGGCATGCGGGACTCAGACGTTTGCTGCAAAATGTTGGAAGGACTATCGATCGACGGAGAACTTGAAAACTCTCTGGCGAATTCCATAGAAGTTAGTGTGTTAGTCGAAGAAGATAACGGTGCATCTGCCACTCCGAAGGAAGAGGTCTTTGCAGAATCCGCAGCAACATGGCAACTCTCTTTTGCCATATTCGAAGACGACGATGACGCGTTGAAAACTTCAGGTTCACCTTCTGAAAAACCGTTCGGATCTGAAAATGACGATGGGGTTGTGGATGACCCCGAAAATCAGTCGGAAGCTGAGGATAAGAATAGTGTGGAAGAAAATTTAGATTTTTATCGTCTACTTTCTGTTGCAGAGTTTAAGCTACAATGCATATTGGAGTCCAAGAAAGCAACTTCTGAGTTAAAATCGGTATTGCTGTGGAACTTTGTGGAGTTTTTGCAAATGAAACTGAATAGTCATAATAATGGGGTAATGTAAAATACTACTTTATTTCCCATTTTTATGTTTTCAATAAATGTTCTTTTCGAAATATGACAGTGGATTAGGCCTACTGGGGATACCACTCATAAAAAAAACGCACCCAATTAGGCTCTACCTCCAGGGTGGGTGTGGAATGAGCCGTTAATTAGTTTATTATGTAAATTTTTTTCGTTTTTGAGAGAAAATGTTTTAACTTATATTTAAAATAATATGTACTTCATTTTTGTTTCTCTTGTTTATTAAACATTTATTTTCTCATATTTTGTATCTTAGGTTTTACGTATATATTTATAAAATGTGAATTATCTTTAAGTCTTTTAATAGGATATCGATATCGTTTAATTTATATTCAATAATAAATTCCACTATATACTAGTATTATAATGTAATAAAATATAGTGTTTTTTGTTATCTTTTGTGTATTATTATATGATTCCAAAAAGGATGAGTGCATTTTTATTGTATACCAAAATAATATAATTTAAATGCAATTAATTTACTTCCATTTTGTAGAAATTTTTTAATCCGAGTAGCTAAATTTTTTTACGGATTTAAAGTCGATTAATGATAATTTTTTAAAATCCATTCTCTAACATTATGTTGAATAGGTAATTATAAAACCTTAATTGCACTTTATAATAAATTATTTCTTTTAGAGAGTATGTTGAAAATTAAATATATTTTACAGATTTTTAACAAATTTTGAAATTGTAATTACTTACAACATAAAATTACAGTATTAATCACAACATAAAAGGGGCATCAGTTACGAATGCTGAAATAGGCTTAATATTATCTTTCAAACTCTCATCGTGTAAAGCTAAAAGAAAAAACTCCTTGTATTTAAATAAACGACATAAATATTCCTTCACTCACTTAGGCAGGTTCATTAAACCTGAACTTTTATTTGGACTTCTTTTTATATATCTGATGATTATTTTATGTCAGAACCCTTTTTATTAGATATTCTATGTTTACAGGGATAAATATAAATTAAATGTTTTATATTAGTAATATAAAAAGAACTGGTGTATATAAAGTAATTTTTATTTAATGATTTGAACTGGTCTTTATTTAATAAACCCAATATTATTAATTGCTGTAACAGTTTCTATTTGGATATCAGATAATAGTGATAAGTGATGTAAGTAAATTTAGAAAAAGTAACAGAAACCAAATAATTACTTATTATTATGTAATGTTTGTTTAATATTTTTATATCCGTAAAATGGGGGATATTTGTAATAATGCAAACATAACTTAACTGTTTTTTTAACTGATTATTTTTTAACTGTATCATGTAACTGCTAATTTTCAGTGTGTGTGTTAATAAACATGTGCTCGCATGTCTACCTGCACATGAGATCTTTTTGTTAAGATTGCTTCCTAAGATATTGAGTTAACCTAAAATTAGCAGGTTATGGGCCTAGCAGCTTTGAGACTGTGAACTTTACTTTAATTCAGTATCGGCTCAGATCAAATCTCTCGAGTACGCCTGAGTGATAGTTCAGTGGAATCTATCTGTGATCGTTTTTTTAAGAACATTCAATATGGACTTTAAGACGCAGATTGAAAAATTAGAAGGTTCGAAAAACTGGACGAAATGGAAGCGGCAGGTAGAATTACTACTTGTGCATCATGATGTGCTTGATTTGATTACCAGTGATCGTGTTAAGCCTAACGACCCGGGAATCGCTGGGGCAGTGGGAGAGCTTTGAAACCAAGGTCAAAGCTTTCAAGAAAAGTGATGCGCTGGCTCAACTAATTTTAGTAGGAAGTATGGACAATGCCAATGTTGAATTAACTTCAACAGGTAACTCTGCCAAAAGCACGTGGGATAAATTGATTTCAATTTATGAGGTGAGTTCCAGACGTGTCGATCGACTAATGGAACAATTTTTCACTTTCCAGAAAGATCCCTCTGAAAATGTGGTCACACACGTTGCACGATTCCAACGAAATTTCAGCGAACTGAATGATGAACTGAAACGGTTAGTGAAAACTGAACTTCCGGAACTATTACTCATGAGTAGAGTAATGTCAACCCTACCTAGTGAATATTTTGAATTCAAAAGCGTGTGGGAAAGTGTTCCTGTGCAGGAAAGGTCAATTAATAAATTGATTGAACGTCTTCGTCTTATCGAAATGAGACTGCCTGCAAGACAAAGTGATCATTGTGCTTTAGTTGTTAAAACCCATGAGAATAAAAAGGTTAGTAAACCTAGGCAAGAAAAAGTAGAGAAAAAATGTTTTAAGTGTCACAAGCCTGGACACCTTGCGAAGAATTGTTATAATAGAAACAATTACAATAAACAACCAGAAGGAGATGCATTTATGTGTTTTGAGGATATGAAAGATAAAGATGTGTGGCTTGCAGATTATGGTGCTTCTGCCCACATGACACCTCACAAAGAATACTTTTTATCCTATGAGCCTTTTTCTTCACCGAAGGAGGTTAAGATTGGAAATGATGGGACCATATTTGTCTTTGGTCAAGGAACAATCAACGTTCAGATGCTAGTGTCTGATAGATGGGAAAACAACCATCTAAGTGAAGTATGGTTTGTTCCTGAAGTAAGTCGAAATTTATTCTCCATCGGTAGGGCTGTTGATAAAGGCTATGATTTTAAAGTTGATAAGAATGGTTGTTACTTATTCAAAGACAAGCGTGTTCGCATAGCTGGGAAAAGGACATCTCGAGGACTCTATGCATTAAAGATGAAGGTTTTAATTCCTGAAAAATCTGCCGATGTGTTGATGGCAGTAGCAGATACTATGCAGCTGTGGCATGAAAGGTTGTGTCACCAATATAAGCACCATGTTAAAAATATTATGAAACAGCATAATATTGATGTCTCAGCAACCACTGATTTTTGTGAAGGTTGCATGCTTGGTAAGCAACATAGGGATACTTTTGGGTTGAGAAAAAACCGACCAACAGTTGCTGGAGGGCAGATAAATGCTGATGTTTGTGGCCCCATGCAAGAAATATCTCTAGGAGGGGCAAGGTACTATGCATGTTTCAAAGATGACTTTACAAAGTTTCACAGAGTGTTTTTTGTGAATAAGAAATCAGAGGTTGTGAATTGCTTGAAAACATTTATCAGTGAATCTGAATCAGCTGGACATAGAATTAAAGAACTATTAAGTGATGGAGGAACAGAATTCAATAATTCTGAAGTAAAAGCCTTCCTTTAATCTAAAGGAATAATGAACCGAATTTCTATGCCATACACTCCTCAGCAAAATGGTGCTGCTGAGAGAAAATCGCACATTAGTAGAATGTGCTCGATCTCTCATTCACACTAAAGAGCTTCCAATCAAGCTATGGGCTGAAGCAATTAACACTTCTGTATATGTATTAAACAGAACTACCAAGACATCAGTATTAGGTAAGAGTCCATATGAACTATGGTTCAATAAAGAAAAACCATGTATCGATCACTTACGAATTTTTGGAACTGAGTGTTATATCCATGTGCCAAAGCAGCAGAGAAGAAAATGGGATCCGAAAAGTAAGAAAGGTCGTCTGGTTGGGTATTGTGGTGACAAGGATGGGTACAGATATGGACAAACAATGATTAAGTTGTTTTAAGTCGAGATGTTGTCTTTAAAGATGAACAAGTACTAGGATCTGTGTATTCGAATGTGACTGACACAAAATCTGAGAATAATCTAGATATCTAATAGCTTACTTTGCATATAGAAGATGAATCTTCAAACTCAGCTGTTCTAACAGAAAATCTAGGAGAGTGTATGGACACAGTAAATAGTGTATCCAATGCAAACAGTGATTTGTCACTAAGTCGCTCTAGAAGAGAAATTAAAAAGCCTTTGTACCTGTAAGATTACATTTTAATGGCAGAATTTTCAAATCCTGATTCTTATGCTTCTGCTATGGCTCCAAATGATGCTGATAAATGGAAGCAAGCAATGGATGAAGAGATGAATTCCTTAAAGAAGAATGATTCTTGGGATCTGGTTGAATTGCCTCAAAATAAGAAAATCATTGCAAATCGTTGGGTCTTGCGAATAAAGACAAAAGGAGATGGCTCCATTGATAGATACAAGGTGAGACTAGTAGCAAAAGGTTACTCTCAGAAACAGGGCATTGATTACGATGAAACTTTTAGTCCTGTGGCTAGATTTGACACTGTTAGAATGCTTATCAGTATTGCAGCCAGTGAACAACTTAAATTCTTGAAGTTTGATGTGAAAACTGCATTCTTATATGGAGAGTTGCAAGAGGAAGTTTACATGAAACAACCGGAGGGTTATGACGATAAATCCAGCCGAGTGTGCAGGCTTAAGAAAAGCCTGTATGGACTAAAACAAGCTCCTCGTTGTTGGAACAAAAGGTTTGTTGACTTCATCCATAATCAAGGCTTGAAATCTTCTCATTCAGACCCATGTTTATTTATGCGGGTAAATCCTACAAGTAAGCTGCTTGTAGTTATTTATGTGGATGATGGTCTTTTTGCTGGAAACGTAAAGAGGAAATGTCAGAGTTTATAAACAAACTTGGCAGTGAATTTCAAGTGACGGTGGGCTCACCAGACTGTTTTCTTGGAATGAGCTTGAAACAAATGGAAAATGGATCTATTTTTGTAGAGCAAACAGCATATACAAAAAGAATTCTTCATCGTTTCCATATGGATGAGTGTAATCCTGTGGCTGTTCCTATTGAAAAACATAATTCAAGTGAAACTGATGTTGAGATTGGTGAAAATGTTCCATATCGAGAAGCAGTGGGCAGCCTTATGTATCTAGCTACTGCAACTCGACCTGATATTGCTTATTCTGTAAGTGTAGTGTCTGAAACACTTGATTGTACAAAAGTTTCCAACTGGAATTGTGTAAAGAGAATTTTTAAGTATCTGAAGGGGACATTAGACTATGGCCTGTTTTATCCCAGTGATCATTCATTGAGACAACTGAAAATTTACACTGATGCTGACTATGCGGGTGACAGCAAAACAAGACGCTCAAGAACTGGCATGGTCAGTAAATTTGCCAACGGTACTATATCTTGGACAAGTCAAAAACAAAAAAAGTGTTGTTCTCTCTACTACTGAAGCTGAATATGTAACAGCATGTGAAGGTTCAAAAGAATGTATTTGGCTCAGTAGACTACTAAGTGAAATTGGTGCATCAAATGATCTGCCTGTGTTGTACGTGGATAATGCAAGTGCTCTGAAACTTGTGAAAAATCCAGAATATCACAAGAGATCTAAGCATATTGATGTAAAGTTTCACTTTATTAGGGAAAAATTCCAAGAGGGTAAGTTCAGTATTGAACACGTGGACAGTCAGAATCAAATTGCTGACATCCTGATTAAACCTTTGGGACGATTACAATTCCAGAGACTGTGTCAACAATTGGGACTAAGAAACAGAAAAGTTTTGTTTGAGAGGGACTGTAATAATGCAAACATAACTTAACTGTTTTTTTAACTGATTATTTTTTAACTGTATTATGTAACTGCTAATTTTCAGTGTGTGTGTTAATAAACTTGTGCTCGCATGTCTACCTGCACAAGAGATCTTTTTGTTAAGATTGCTTCCTAAGATATTGAGTTAACCTAAAATTAGCAATATTTCCATTAATGTAATTGCAGATAAAGTGTATGTACGTAAATTATTTTAAAGAAGAAATACTTTGATATTTTACTTTTTTTTTATTAAAATACTTGTAAAATAATTTTAAAGTGGTTTTCTAAGACGAGATGAGCAAATGTTTTAAATTTCCATTAATATTCAAAAAATATTATTCCTTCTGCTCATATTCATGACTTGTGGGGACCTAGTGTAGAAAAATTTGGTTCAGATAAATGGTTCTTGATTTTCCTTTCTTTTTTATAACTTAGACTCGAGCATGATGTTTGTGATTTTCGTGTTCTCTAACTACTAATATCTTTCTAAAAAAGGATTTTTTTTACATTTTTATAAGGTTTTAATACATATTAAGCGAAGCGTTAATTTCAATTTTCTCTTAATACTTTGTTCATAGATATACTGTAAAGCAAATTAATAATTGATAAAGTGTTTAAATTTTAAGAAAAGTTAGATAAAGTACATTATAAAATACACGATATACATTTTTTTGAGAAAAAGAGGGGTGAGGCATTATAAAATATACAGAATTTATTTTTGTAAAAGAAAACGGGTGCGGCACATGTTTCAACTCTGAAACTCAAATCTACCTGATATTGTTTTCAGTAGATGGATGCATAACATACCTTTGACATTATCTCTATGGAGAATTAGTTAAACCTGGAAGATAATATATTAATTATATTCGAGATATTCACTATTAATTATTTTAGAATTTGTTTTAATGAAAATACTAATCCGCATTATTTTAAATATAAAGTGCCGATTTTTATTTATAAAATTGCTTTTCTGCCTGAAAGTAAATCTTAACCCTTATTGTAAACATTCTCGTAAAAATCAAAATACTTACAACTTTGCTAAACCATAATAACTAGCTAACCAAGCCATTAGTAAAGAGAATTCAAGAAATAAAATTCTACTCAAAGAATTCTGTAGCAGTTAGTATGCAAACATATATTACATTAGAGTCTTTATTTAATCTTCACTAATCGGAAATTGACAGTCAAGCCCTAAATCCAAATTTTTTCGTCCTCTAATACTTTGGATAAAACAAGATTTATATCGTATTATACAATACAATTATGTTATATTGACACTGACCGTTTTCGTATAATGACTCGTAATAAAAACATATATTCATCAGTTTTAGTTATCGTGAAATTAAAAAAAAATATTAATTGGATAATTTAAGTGTTTATTGCATAAACTAACACCCCAACCTTTCATTACTCAGATGTGTACACATGTATCCATATTAATATCTTCCTATTTACCTTCGATATTTTCTCTCAATCAAAGCTTAAATCTTTCAAATGGCATATTTTCTAAACAAATGTATAAAGATGAAAAAAGAATAAATAATATTTAGTCATTAAAATAGATATATTGTACTTTTTCTCAAATTTTTTTATAATTTGTACTCTACAGATAAAGAAAAATAAGACAAGATAGTATTATAAACAGAAGATTATTCAGGCATAAAATGTAAAAGAGTTTCAATCACTCGGAAAGAATACCCCCAAATCTACATGAATATTGGAAATACTGCAAGCCTTCCCCAAAATAGATCGAAAATGGATTTACTTAGCTATCTACTTCAACATCTAACTTTTAAGATAAAATTAATCACAGTGTAGAAAACAAAAAATAAATATAAAGTTAGAAAAGAAATTGATCTCGATGTATGGGTCCGAAATTTCTGAGAGTTGAGACGTGTTTAACATCATAATTAGAAAATTAAAACTGGAAGTTAACCCGTTTCCACACAACGTCCTATTTATAGGACAGTTCATATTCACCATTATAAATAAAACTATTCAACGATTTTCCTATACTTTGTCTACCCCCTGAACAGTAATGGTTTCACCTTTCGTACTGAAACCGGTTTGGATCAAATTGAAGCATATATTTCAGATACTCTATTAACGGTTTATTCAGATTTTTATTTATTCAGATATTCTATTATTCTATTTATATTTCAGATATTCTATTAACAGATATCTTATAACGTTTTAAAAGTATTTTTATTTTTATTAGTTTTAATTACACATTTAAACTACTGTCCTAAAAGATAGGACGCTGGGCGGATTCGTTAAATTTTCTGTTGTGTAGTTTATTTCATTGGTGTTCAAGATGTCGAGGAAAAAAGTTCTTAAATCTGCCGAGTAAGGTGTAGAATATCTATTTTCAGAGGAATTACAGTCCGAAATTATTGCTCTGCCACCTGAAGGGGATGAATTAACAGATGAAGAAGATTTTGATGACACTGAAAACCTTGACACATCTGTTGCAGTTAGTATTGAAATTTTGAGTTGTAAAAAAATCTTCAGCCATTTACTGATCTAGAGTAACTATTAGTACTGTATGGCCTAGAGTCATATAGTATATTTTGATAATTTTTTAATTCCTTTAATTAGTTATTTGACCTAAGGAAGAGTGAATTTCGAGCAACAGGAACTGCTAGACGTGACAAAATACAGCATTGTCCCCTTGAAATTGATTCTGCTTTCAAAAAGACTAGTCATGTTTCACATGATTTCTACTTTGATGTGAAAAATTAAATTACTGATGTAAATTGGACTGATAACAAGTGCGTTACACTTGCGACATTTTGACATAATTAATCCACTAATATCTGTTTCAAGGTCTGAAAAATAAAAAGCTGAAAAACATAAAATTGAACAACCATGTTTCCTAAACAACTATAACAAAAACATGGGTGGTGTTCCATGGAAAAAAAACGGTATTGGCTAATTTTATCCGAATTGTAGACATTGCTATTGTAAATACCTGCGTTTTTTTTATAACATGGTAAATGCAGAAAAATAAATATTAACGAAATAGAGACATATTGCAATAGTCTATCTAAAAAAAGGCAACACAGGACACAAACAAAAATCAGTTGACCAAGTTATACAATTTCATCTCGAGTGAAGGAAATAGACACTGTTAAACGTGATTGGAATTTGGGAAAAGAGAAAAACAAAGAAGCTGTCAAATGTAAAATTGTTCGGGAAAACCTCTTACATTTTGAATGAATGTAATGTAACTCATGCACAAAATGTTTTTCAAATTACCATAAAAAGGGTAAATATGTTTAAACTTAATAAATAAATGTCAATTTTATTTGTGTTTCACTTTAGTTTGCATTAAATATTATAGTTCAATTATTTGGGAACAGAAACGTAATTAAGTAAGTAAAAACAAAGAAGTACTAAGTGTTGAAAAACTTCCATACCTGGCCAGCGTCCTATTTATGGGACAGTAATTATCTCGGATCATAAATTAATGGTGCATATTAAATTTAATTTAAGTGTTTAGAACATAATTATAAAAGATCTTAATAAAATTTCAATTTTAAATTAAGTTGGGCGTTAACGGGTTAAAGGGGATAATTATAAAATGACGAAATAGAATACGATGATAATAAACTTAAAAAAAAGCCAACAAAAAAAGTAATTAAGAATAAAACACAATTTCTTATCTCAAAAATGTAAGCGAAATTATCTTATTTTATTCCGAATGTATTAAGATTTTCCTTCACAGAGATTAATCCCATTTATCAGATGAGATGAAAGAAATCTAACTCTACATTTGACTCGATGATTTATTTGATGATCAGAATACTTTTTTTCATTTAAAGAATTTCAAAAATTTGTAAATTATACCAATGTTTTTCTTTTTTGGCTACAATACAAAAATCAAATTTCAGACCCACCTCCACCCCCGAAAAAAAAAAGAAAAAAAATTATTCTCATATTTAGAAGTAAGTGTAATGATAAAATAAACGGCAATCTTGATATGCCATAACATATCTTAAATTAAACTAGCCCATAGATCTAACAAAAAATAAGAACTTTCAAATAAATATAACCTACGTATCATCGTCAAGTTACCATGCTGAATGATGAGCATAAGTTAACTAAAAAAGAAAGAAATACAATGTTAATATATCACTCACATCGTTGAAAATACTTTGAAGGCATACCCAGGAGAAGGTGATAAATAAATAAAATAATAAAATAAGAGAAACACTGCCGCAAAACAATATTTCCGTGAAACGGAAATTAAAATAATTAAAATGTTCTGAATTAAGTAAAAAATAGAATTTGGCAAATTCAGCTCTAAATTTTCAGTATTCCCATATACAATCCATTTTTCATAATTTATTACTTTATTTTACGAGCAACATTCAATGATGTTTTTCAAAATCACCCAACCGTTCTATAAGTGGCTATAATCGCATATTTTAGGTAGATTCATTGTTTCATTCATGCTTTTTTATATATTTCAGGAAGAGAACGTTTGTGTAGAAATACAACACCAAACAATAAAAAAAGGAATTATAAACCGCTGTGACCTTGAAAGCTTCTCAAATACTTGAATAAAATATTACCTCTCTTAGACGTTTTGCAGAAAGTCTTACACCTGCAGATTAATATTTATCCAATAAAATATTTCATGGTGAGTTTTAAGACATGCACTTAAAGCGTATTTTAAACGGCAGATAAGAAAAGGTTGACATATTGCCGGTTAGAGAATTTCACTTAGTAGAAAAAATAGAAAATGTATAAAGGACTTCATTTGCTTTCGTTATTGAATCTTTGTTGACCGTCTTTTTTCCCAGGATCAGAAATTACTTTCCAAAATTTGTTGAAGGTACCGTGACTCCCCACATTAAAGAGATTTCTATTTTGAAAGTTTGTATTACACATCTTAATTTGAAACCCCATAAAAGACAAATGCTTTTCTAGTCCTTCTAAAGACATCAGTCTAATTTCATCCTTTTGAGACTGAAGTTTTGAAAAATAAATTCAAATTATTAAATATTATAATATTTTATGTCTGAATTATTTTTGTTAAATATTTTATTCTTAGACTTTTAAATATAAACTAATTATGTTCAATATTAGAAACATTTTTAGAATTGGTCAATATAAAATATTTTATTTTTTAAGGGAATTGAATGGGAGTTAAAGAACTATGTTTATTCAACCAAAATTTTATAACTTGCTTTATTATTTTGCACATGAATATAATATAATAGAAAGTTGGAATTTGAAGGTTGTTGTAGATGACTTTCTAATAATAATAGCATGTGATTACTCAGTAAGATACTATTCTTACCCAGTATTTTTTTTAATGAGTAATCTGAGGGGGGGAGAGAATTTAATTTTTTTTACGATTGAAGTGTGAGTTTGCGTCAAAAATTTAAAGAAAACACACTTTGTTATTGGACTCCTTTTTTATGTAAGATGCTTGTTAAATGTTTTCAAACAAGATATCTCAAACTATAAGTATGAAATATATTACATTTTTAATAATATTATAAAACTATCGCTAGTATGCACTTATATTACCACAGGTGTCCATTTCTACAGACACCCAGAAATGTAAACTTTTCTAGGTTTTCTTTTCTTTTGCTATTTGACTCGGACATGTGGATTGTGGTTTTTATATATAGTACATACTAATACCTTACGGAAAAAGAAACTTTCTTCTGTTTTAAAAATTTTTAGAAATATTTAAATGTGTATTATATTACGCGTTAGACAAAATTTTTAATTAATTCATTGTTTATAGATGTACTTTTAAAACAAAATCATGACTATTAAAAGTATTTACCACTTAAAAAAGTGTAGTGAAATTTTATTATAAAATTTACAATATTTATAGTAAAAAAAGGTGGGAAGGCAGCGCAAGTCAACTGTATATTCCCAACACTACCTCATATAAATTTTAATAGATTATATTGAAAATATTTTTTATGGAAAATTAGCTAAATGTGGAGGATAAAATATTAATTATATTCTAAAATATTTATTATACCCAATTTATTAATTAGCTTAAAAGAAAACACCAATTCGCCTTATCATTAAACGAAGTTTGTAGATTTTTATTTATAAAATTCCTTTTCTTTTGGTGAGTAAAATATTCTCTGTGGATTATATGGTAGTAATTAGATTATAAATTTAAATTAGTGCATATCAAAATTAACAGTTTACTGGCCTGAAAATGAAAGTGAAGCTCTTAGTCCTAATTTCATTTATCCTATTTTTTTTTGTTTCTTTAAAAGAGAGTTTATATCCTATTAAGAGAAAGTATTATAATATACTGACACTAGCCGTTCATGCACTATGTATCGCAGGAAAGTATACATTCATCAGGTTTTGATTTGGAAGGAGGAATGGCAACCCTCCTCCGATATGAACATATATTTATCTGGCTCCTTAGCCCGACAGCCTTATGCCCGATCCTAAAAGTAGAAAGTAAGCAAGATAAAAACTGTAAAGTAAGATTAAGTTTAAAATTTTGGAAAAGGAGTAATTTAGAGATGGCAGTTATTAAAAGGTGGGTAAGGAGAAATCAGTGAGAGCTGTGACTTATGATGTAAGAACCTGTAAAGATACAAAAATATCTGATTAACACCTTGAAAAGAAAGTTGTGGTTAGTATACACGGTGCGAAACACTAGATGGAGACTTACGGTCAAATATTAAACATCGAACACACTTAGGTACACTATCCTGCTCCATAATAATAAAAATACACATATTTTTTTTAATACAACACATCACTTTACGACACAACATATAACAAGAGGGACAGGGGATGAAGTAATAAGAGCTAATAGGGTAATTAAGTTAGAGAATCCAGTATCAGTAAAGCTTTGCGGCACGTGGCCGCTTAGATTTGCTCATGTTATTATAATCATAATCTGGGAGTTCTGCAATTATTTCATTAGGTAGACTAGTTATTTTATTATAAAAAATATTAGAGGATTTTACACAATATTGTTTGAAAGTTAATATTTTAAAGTCGCGTCAAAAGCAAAAGTTACTGTAACATTTTACATATTATTCTGAAAGATATTAATTGAATAATTAAAGTGTTTACTGCATAAAGTAACACCCCACCCTTTCCTTCCTCATATTTGTACACGTTTCTATAAATTAATATGTGTCTATTACCTTCCATATTTTATCTTTCTCACTGCTTGAATCTTTTAAATGGCATTTTTTCAAACAAGTTGTTAAAGAGAAAAAATTAATATTGTTTACTAAAAAAATTAGGTATAATACACTTTTTCTCTGTTTTTTTCTTTTTACAAGTTTTTATGATTTGCACTCTATAACTAATAAAATACAGAATATATATATTATTACAGACAAAAGCGTGTTCAGGCATACAATATAAAAGTGTTATAATCACTCGGAAGGAATACCTCCGAATCTACATGCATATTGGATATAAAAACATTCAAATTAATCCTGCAAGTCTTCCTTAAAATAAATATGAAATGGAATTATTTAGCTCTCTAAATCAACATCTAATATTTCAGATAAAATTAATCACAGTGTAGAAGACGAAAAAATATATATTGAACTAGATAAGAAATTGATCCTGATGTATAGGCCTGAAATTTCTCAGAGATGGGAAGTTTCAGAAAATTAAAAAATTAAAGTTAAAGGTGAAAATTATTAGAAAACAAAATTCAGTACGATAATAAGAAAAATATAAAAAATCTACAAGAGAAGTAATTAAGAATCAAATACACTTTCTTAACTCAAAAATGCAAGAGAAATTTCGTCAAAAAAGTTTGAATGTAGGTAGATTTTTCTTCACCGTGATTCATCCCAATTCTCAAATGAGATGCAAAAAATCTATTTCTATATTTGATTTGATTCATTTGAGGATCAGCGTATTTTTATCATTTAAAGATTTCAAATGTTTGTTAAACATAGAAATAATTATTTTTTGTAGATTGTCATACAAACTACAAATTATAGATAACGAAAAAAATATTCACTCTCGTATTTAGTCTTTCGGATTAAACGCATTGTTAAGAAATACGGCAATCTTAATATGCAATAAATTTTTATACATAGAACTCGTCGGTATTTCTAACAACAAATATAATCTTTCAAAAAAATATAACCTACGTTTCATCATCAAGTAGCCAGACAGAAAGCTGAATATAAATCAACTAAAAAAAATGAAACATTAATTTATAGCAAACACCATTAGAAATAATTTGAAGGCAGAGAGAAAGAGGGTGATAAATAAATAAAATAATAAGGTAAGAGAAACACTGCACGCAAACTATTATTGAAACTAAATTTAAAATAAATGAAATGTTGTAAACAATAAAGTAAAACGTAGAATTTAGCAAATCCTTTACATAATTTTCAGTATTTCCATATACAATTAATTTTTAGCATATATTACTTTATTGTACGAGCAAGATTTAACGATGTTTTTGAAAATAACCAGTTCGTCTTATCAGTCACTATTATCACATATTTTAGGTAGATTAGTATATGTTTTTTTATTTTTAAGGAAGAGAATGTTCGTGTAGAAATATACTCCCAAAACAACACGTGATACAATTACAATTCCTTTTAAGTTGAGGAAAAGCATCTGAAACACTTGAAAAAAAATGTTATCTCTCTTAAACTTATTCAGAAATTTTCACAACTGAAAATTAAAGTTTATCCTGTAAAATATTTTGTTTACATTTTTAACACAAACACTTTAAACCGATTTTAAACGTAAGATAAGAAAAGGTTGAGAGATTAGAGAATGTCCTTAGTAGAATAAATCTAGAAAATATAACTAAATAAAGAACTACATTTGTATTTTGTTATTGAATCCTTGTTGATCTACTCTTTTTCCCAGGACCTGAATTACTTTCCAGAATTTGCTGCACGTGCCGTGACGCCCCACATTGAAGAGATTTCTATTTTGAAAGTTTGTATTACACATCATAATACAAATCCCCAAAACTAAGTACAGTCCCACAAAACATAAAAAGGTCAACATCACTTGCAAACGTCAAAGGAGGATAATATTGTCTTCACACCTGCACCTATCTAAACTTAGCAGACAAATTCTTTTCTAGTCATTCTAACGACAATAGTCTGTTTTCATCGTTTTGAGTCTGAGGTTTAATAGATCAAATCCAGAAAATATGACTAAATAAAGGACTTGCTTTTGTTATTGAATCTTTGTTGATTGTCTTTTTTTCCGAGGATCTGAATTACTTTGCAGAATTTGATACGTGCCGTGACGCCCCACTTTAAATGATTTCTATTTTGAAAGTTTGTATTGCACATCATAATGCGAATCCCCAAAACTAAGTAGAGTCACACAATGCATAAAAAGGGCAACACTTACAAACGTCAAAAGAGGATTAATTTTATCTTTACACCTGCACCTATCTAAACTCAGCAGACAAATGCTTTTGGGTAATTCCATACCAAATCGACACAAGTTTTCTACCTGACCCCCTCCAATTTTGATTAAATTTTGTATAGTAAGTGACTTCATGGTAATAAAGAAAATCCCCAAATCTTATGTTCAAATAATAATTGGTTTCTGAGTTATAAGGCTTTAAAGTTGCCAGATTTGTCTAAAAAATACACTATCGGCATACCTTTAAATTACTCTTGCTACTCACCTAATTAAGCTATAGATATGTGCAAGGTGTTATTTTAAACCTTTTTGAATGGGCTTTCATATGATATACAACACATGATGACTTGAAAATTTTTTAAAAAATTTAAATTTAAATTAAAATTTAAAATTTAAATTTCTCAAAAAGCCAAGTTTTTAAAATTTTGAAAAAAATCTCAAAAATTGCTCATATTATTGTTAATTAATCCTCAAAGTTTCATGTTGGGATCATAATGGGATCACAAGCTACAAAAGGTTTTTGTTTGATATATTTACTATTGCAATAACGAAAATGAGAACATGCATTCATTACTTTTAATCTAACTCATCTGTATAGGATGGCATTAATGTTTACACACTACCTTATCGACATATACTCTAGTAAATAGTACATTTAACATTTGTGAAGATTTTAGAATGAAGAAAAATGATTAAAGTGCATTACTTTTGATGGATGGTGCTACTTATTTAATTGAAACTGGTAGAAAGCTTTATGTGTTTTGAGAATTTCTACTTCAGAAAGAATATACATTGGTCCTGTTGGAGTTAAAGGATCCACCTTACACATAACATCTGAAATTGGAATCCATAGTACATCTGGCTTATATAGATATAAAAAAAGATGGTGATGGTCCAGATGAGTGAAGGAATGTCACTTTTACCTCTTCAGAGTTTTTCTCTTCTTTCTCTTAACATAAATGTAAGCCACCAGTTGCAATTATAAACAGCAGTAATATAGCCATTTTTATCAGCAAATAGAAGCTTTTATTGTGATGCTATCGCATTTTGCATCAATAAATCTTGTGAAAAGGAAAATGTCTTCTCAAAGACTTTTGTTTTTGATTCTGTGGGTATAAAAGCATGATATTTCTGAATCCCAGGAATTGCAAAAGCATTTTTAAATTGGTCATCCAGAAATATAGCTGTAGAAACATGTTCTTCTTGGGTTGAAAAACAAAATGTATTCCTGTGATGATTTCCTGTGCCCAGTTAAAAAGTTGTTGTGGTGTAAGTATTTGATTTTTATATGGTCGTTGTAGGCTTGCTCAAGCCGCTAACTCTTGAGTGTACCTCCTACCCCTTCACAAGGTCCTTTACCATGAGCAGTTGTCCAAAAATGCCATTCAGCCTCAATGCCAAAATCTTCCTTATGTAAGCATAAATTGGCAAAGATTTTCTTATTTATATATTGTGCAGATGACCCATCTGAGAAATAAAATATTTTCCTTGCACTTTTTTTAAAATTCTGTCTTAAAAAAAGTAATAAGCTTCTTTTGAAAACAGTAAACTGCTACTCTATTGGGCTCCAAACAGTCTTAAATTACAATGTATGTAAAGTGGTCAGTTCCAAACTTCCCTTTGTAATATACAACAAATGGGTGAGTTGTAGATTGAACATTAGTCTAGTGGCAGCTGTAGGCCTCCTCCTGTATAACAAATAAGTAATTTTCAGCAAAATCAAGAACTACAAACTCTGAATCTGTTAAATTTCCTTTTATATTGTTTATAAATGAATTTTGTTGTTTCAATACAAAGTAATGATAAACTTTTTCTCACAAAATAAGTCAATAAATTCTGATGCTGACTTTTGTATTGTTTCTAAAGAGCTCCTATCAACAGAAATCCACTGATTGAAAATGACCTTTTCCACCATATTTTCATCGAATGTTTCATCAAGAATGGTTTTTAATTCTGTAGTCCCAGAACATGATGTACACTCTCCCATGTGGCAGCTGACTGATGCTGGATTACAAATCATCATAGCAAGGCAGTCCTTGTATGTGTTAATTTTTCCATGTGTTAATGGAAGCTAATTTGGTATTTTATAGCTTGTGATCCCATTATAATCCCAATGTACTATGTCACAATGTATGAAGCCAGATGTACTATGAATTCCAAATTCAGATGTTATGTGTAAGGTGAATCCTTTAGCTCTAACAGGACCAATGTATATTCTTTCTGAAGTAGAAATTCTCAAAACACATAAAGCTTTCTACCAGTTTCAACTAAATAAGTAGCACCATCCATCAAAAGTAATGCACTTTAATCATTTTTCTTCATTCTAAAATCTTCACAAATGTTAAATGTACTATTTACTAGAGTATATGTCGATAAGGTAGTGTGTAAACATTAATGCTATCCTATACAGATGAGTTAGATTAAAAGTAATGAATGCATGTTCTCATTTTCGTTATTGCAATAGTAAATATATCAAACAAAAACCTTTTGTAGCTTGTGATCCCATTATGATCCCAACATGAAACTTTGATGATTAATTAACAATAATATGAGCAATTTTTGAGATTTTTTTCAAAATTTTAAAAACTTGGCTTTTTGAGAAATTTAAATTTAAATTTTTTAAAAATTTTTCAAGTCATTATGTGTTGCATATCATATGAAAGCCCATTCAAAAAGGTTTAAAATAACACCTTGCACATATCTATAGCTTAATTAGGTGAGTAGCAAGTGTAATTTAAAGGTATGCCGATAGTGTATTTTTTAGACAAATCTGGCAACTTTAAAGCCTTATAACTCACAAACCAATTATTATTTGAACATAAGATTTGGGGATTTTCTTTATTACCATGAAGTCACTTACTATACAAAATTTAATCAAAATTGGAGGGGGTCAGGTAGAATTTGTTCTAAAATTGTGTTGATTTCACATGGAATAACCCTTTTCTAATCTTTCTCATGAGCAACAATCTGCTTTCATTCTTTTGAAACTAAATTTTGTAAATTAAAATCAGAGTATTAAAAATTATAACTGCTATTTTATGTCTCAACTATTTTTGCTACATATTTCATTTTTAGATACTTAAATATAAACTAATTTTGTTCAATATTAGAAACATTTTCAGAAGTGGTCAACATAAAATATTTTATTTTTTAAAGAAATTGAATGGGTGTTTAATAGTTTAAGAAGTATGAGTATTCAACCAAAATTTTTATAACTTGCTTTGATATTTTGTACATAAATATGATATAATAGAAAGTTTGAATCGAATGGTATTGTACATGGCTATGTAAAAAAAGTATCTAGAATGTAATTAGTTATTAAGATGTTATTTTTACCCTATAATTTTTTATATGTATACTGGGGGAGGGTTAGAATTTAATATTTCTACGAATGAAGAATGAGTTTGTGTTAAAAATTTAAAGAAAATATATTTTATTTGATTATTTTTTTATATATGGTGTTTATTAAATGTTTTTCAAACAAGATATCTCAAACTATAGGATCCAATATATTACATTTTTATCAAAATTAAAAAAAAAAACTTGTGTGCCCTTATATTACCACAGGAGTCCATTTCTATTGAAACTCAGAATTGTAAACTTGTTCTAGGTTTCCTTCTTTTCTTTTACTGTTAACTTCGAACATGTGGATAGTACATTTTATCCTTTGTTCAAACTAATACCTTACGGAAAAAGAAACTTTTTTCTGCTTTAAAATTTTTAGAAAGATTTAAATGAGTATTATACTACGCGTTAGACACAATTTTTAATTAATTCAATGTTTACAGATGTACTTTCAAAACAATATCACGACTATGAAAAGTATTTAGCACTTAAAGAAGGGTAGTGAAAATTTATTATAAAATTTACAACATTTATAGTTAGTTGTTTTATCTTTCCTTCCTTTCTTTTGCTATTAGACTCGAACATAAGGATAGTGGATTTTATCCTTTGTGCATACTAATACCTTAAGGAAGAAAAACTTTTTTCTGTTATAAAATTTCAGAAAAATTTAAATGTGGATTTTATTACTCGTTAAATAAAATTTTCAATTAATTAATTGTTTACAATTGTACTTTCAATACAAAATCACGATTATTAAAAGTGTTAAGTTCTTAAAAAAGGGTAGTCCAAATTTATTTTAAAATTTACAAAATTATATTTAAAAAAGGGGTGGGCACGCCACGCAAGTTAACTGTGTGTTCTTAATACTACGTGATATAAATTTTAGTTGATGTAACTATAACATATAGACAACATTTTTAAGTTAAATTACTTCAGGGGTGCAATCAATAAGTGGCCAGTATCACTGAGTCACTTTGTCATTTCTGACTGATATCCCATAGAGTGTGGTTGTTTCCTGCTTTCTGAGAGAAAATTAATCTCTAATAGAAAATAACAAATTTCTCTGAGATTTCTCTGGATTGGAGTGGAAGAAAATCCTGATGGAAAACGGTAAGATATGTATTAATGTATAGAACTTCTTTTTCATAACTTTACATATTCTGTACTTAATTCTCTTATATGTTGATCCTTAAAAACTTAAAACCGTTTTATATCTTTAAAAAATAGTAGGTTTTTTTTTAATTTATGTAGTATATTTGGTATCCAATTATACATTGTTTTATAGAAGTGTAGTGTACGTTAGATTGGTTGAAACTTACCAATCGCTCTGTTTAAGAATATTTATACGTTTAATATTTTTTGAGTCTATTTGAAACACACACACTGAAAAATATATTTGTATAGGTCAGTTTATACTGTATCGTGACTTAATCCTGTAGAATTTATTTAGTTGTTATGATGCCATATATCATATTTTTTGGGTTAATTCACTATATGATAATATTTGCATGCAAGGTGTTTTTGTTGGATTCATATATATATATAATTGGCAACATCTTCAAAACTTTTATCTTAAATGCAAAGTACTTTTAACACATTAAAGATTTTATAGCAGTCTCTGACTTTGCTGAGATGTAATAAAATATAGCAAGAATTTGCTCTAAATTAAGGATTTTGACTAAAAGAATTAAATATTGCATTCTAAAAATAAATTATTTTATTACAGGTATGGAAAACAATTTCGTAGACATCGATTCTTCGAAAGGGAGGATAAAATTTTCGAAAGGAGAGGCGATATCTTTCCCAGTGGATCAAAGCTTGACCGGAGAATTGGGTGCATTCAACGTTGCGGACACCAGCATACGGGACTCAGACGTTTGCTGCAAAATGATGGAAAGAGTATCGGTCGAAGAACTTGAAAACTGTCTGCCAAATTCCATAGAAGATAGTGTTTTAGTCGAAAAAGATAACGGTCCATCTCCCACTCCGACGGAAGGTGTCTGCGCAGAATCGGCAGCAACACCGCAACTCTCTTTTGCCATATTCGAAGACTATGATAATGTGTTGCAAACTTCAGGTTCGCCTTCTGAAGAACCGTTAGAATCTGAAAAGCACGATGAGGTTGTGGATGATCCCGAAAATCAGTCCAAATCTGAGGACAACAATTGTGTGGAAGTTGTGGAAGAAAATTTAGATTTTTATCGTCTACTTTCTGTTGCAGAGTTTAAGCTACAATGCATATTTTAGTCGAAGAAAGCAACTTCTGAGTTAAAATCGGTATTGCTGTGGAACTTTGTAGAGTTTTTGCATATGAAATTCAATGTTTATAATGATGGGGTAATGTAAATTATTGCATTATTTTCAAATTTTCGGTTTTCAATAAACGTTCTATTGGAAATATGACAGTGGATTAGGCCTACCGGGGATACCACTCATAAAAAAAACGCACCCAATTAGGCTCTACCTCCAGGGTGGGTTTGGAATGAGCCGTTAATTTGTTTATTATGTAATTTTTTGCGTTTTTGAGAAAAAATGTTTTAACCAATTTTTAAAATAATAGGTGCTTATTTTTTGTTTTTTGTTGATTATTAAACATTTATTTTCTTAAATTTTGTAATTTGGGTTTTACGTATATATTTATAAAATGTGAATTATCTTTAAGTGTTTTTATAGAATTTTAAACTCATTTAACTTAGATTCAGTAATAAATTCCACTATATACTAACATTACAATCCTATAAAATAGAGTATTTTTTTTATATATTTTGTGTATTTTTATTAGATGCGAAACAGGATTGGTGCTTTTTTATTGTTTACCAAAATAATGTAATTCAAATACAATTAATTTACTTTCACTATGTAGAAATATTTTATTCTTTGTAGCTAAATATATTTTACAGATTTGAAGTCGATTCATGATAATTTTTTTTAAATACAATCTCGAACAGTATGTTTCAAACTTAAATATAAATCTTAAATTGCACTTTAGAGTAAATTATTTCTTTCACAGAATATGGCAAGATTAAATATAGTTTATTGATTTTTAACAAATTTTAAAATTGTAAATAAAAGATTTCATATTCTTGTAGAAACTTCTTAAGCAACTGATATACATTAAATTTAGGAAATAAATTATATAAAATCTTATTATTATTTGTTATTTATATTTGAATTAAATATCATGCTTATACACTTGTAGAAGTCAATGCACAATCTGGCATAAAATCACTTCAGCAAATATATGTAATATTTGCAGAAAAAATACTGAAATTTTTAAAAAATAGACAACATTTTCAAAATTTAAAATTTCTTAAAAAGTTATATTTTTAATCTATGAGGCAGTTTTAAAATAATTTATAACTTAAGATGTACTTTTCTTTTATGACTAAAGTGCAATACAGTTATTTTCATAATTTCAAATATCCCCATATCCCTCTCCGTCTTCAACCTTGCTATAAATCTTTTACGTTTCGCTTGCAAATCTGTTTTTATTTTGTAAGTTATGTAAGCAGTTGATATAAATCTTTGACATACGATCTGCAAATATCGTCAGAAATAATGGTAAGAATACATTTCTGTTCCTATTATTCTCTTATTATTCACACTTTTAATCGTTGATGGCTTATTCGATAATATCGCCTTCTATTTTCGAAAGTTGTTGCCTCTTTACGTTGAGCTTGTTATGAAAAGCTATCAAGATCTTGATGTAGTTAACCTCTTGCCTTATGAATCGAGTGACGATTGTGTGTGCCACTTTTGATTAAGAATTTCTCATGCGTAGTGACCAGAAGCAGTTTCTAATTTAACTAAATTTTGCACACGTTTTTTTACAGGACCAACAAACTACAATGCTATCTTCATATGTATCCAAATCGGTATTTGTTTCAGTTTCTAAGGTGTAATCAGGACACTTTCCAGCAACATTATTAGTATCAATTTTCCTTTTTGTCATTAGGTTAAATTTTTAGAATTTTTTAAGCACCAACAGTTACTTATTTATTGCATGTAATATCATACTCTATTGCATTTACGCCTAAGAATAAATGACCAGCTCTTATATTTCAACTGTAACAAACAATAACAGAAAAACAAAAACTTTATCGCCTAAAAACAATAACATGTCGGATACGAGCTTTTCACTTTTGGCCTGGAAGTATCATAACGTGTGTGATACGAGGTTCTCGTTTTAGGCACAGCAGCACGATCACGTCTCCTACATGTTGTTTTAAGACAAAGGGTTAATATGTTCTCAATTAAGCAATTTTAAATCCTTATTGAGTTTTTACAATTTAGTTGAAATTATATTTTATTGCTCTAAAATTTATGTGTAGAAAAGTAATTTGCTGAATTTATTTCAGATCGAGTTGTCATTATGGAATATCCGTATACGTTTTATCTTTGTTTCAAAACCTCAAAATCATGAGGAGAAAATAGTATACAAAAATACATTCGGAGAAGAAATTCTCATAAAATGCCAAACTTGCTATTCCTTACTCAAAATAAGGAGTTGGCATTAAAACGTGATTTAGCGGGAACAGATATTCAATATTGTAAGACCTATAGAGACCTTTATACCACACAAAAATATGCTCTACTACGAAGTCGGTACTAAATTATGGTTTGAGAGCATAATGTATTGAAATCCGAAAAGGAAAGATATAATTATGAAAATCCAACTAATAACTTTTGACGTATTGTCTTATTCTAGGAAATTTTGAAAAAAGTTTTCTCTGGAAGAATTGATAAAATATTAAAAGCCTATGGTATACAAATTTTTGTTAGATTAACATAGCTTAATCAAATGATTTATATCAAAATCTTAGCTATGATAAACTATGAAAAACTATGATATTCCAAAAATTCAGTCTTGAAAAATGAAAAGAAACAATTTTACACGTGTTACTAACTCAGTGTAAATTGCTGCAGTTATTATCCTATCCCAAATCACAAAGCTCAATATTCTTTCCTGCAATGTAACAATATCAAATAGTTGTGAAACATATAATAGAAATTTCTTTAATTTTTATATTATAATTTCTTTTGGGTTCGGTAATAAAAATTCATTATTTCATTCATTCATAAAAGATGAGTACGGCTTGTTGAATAATTCATAATTTATCTTAAATTAAAAAACATCGCAGAATGAATTTTAAGGCTAAATTTAGCAAAGTATACTCTTAATTTTGAAAAATTCATGACATAACTAATTTAAATTAGCTTCTAAAATATTAATATATTCTAATTTGTGACAATAAACAAACAATTAAGGAAACATTCACTGCTACTCATATAATATAATATAAAAGGAAAAATATTTAACTTTTCTTTGTATCCATTCTTAACACACTGAAGATTAAGTGGGAAGAGGATAGTAAATTTAATAATAAGGTAACAGACACACTACCAGAGATTACTATTTCCATGAAATTAAATTTAATTATGCAAAGTTTTGAGTACAATAATTTTAAGCACGAAATTTTTCAAGGCCCGAATATTTTCTTCAGTATTAATATTTTTAGTTAATTTATCAACCTCTATTACTTTATCATATTAACAATATTTTACGTCGTTTCTAAATTTTTCGCTCTCTTTCTATGTGTAGCTTTTGATACCTGTTCTAAGAAAATTTCTTTATATTTCTTTTTCATTTTAACGAAGAGAATATTTGTTTAGAAATATAAAAAGAAACAAAACAGCACACAACGAAATTATAGCATTGCGGATGGAATCTCAAACATTTGAATAAGCGGTTATCAGTTGTAGACGTTTCTTTGAAAGCCCCACACCTGCAAATCGTTAAATATTTCAGAGACAGTTTTATCACATTCATGTGAAACAGATATTAAGCAGCAATTAAGGAGATTTTGACTTATCCCTGATAAGAGTATATCAGCGGAAGTACATAAAATGGAAGGGATTTAAAAGATTTTGTTATTGTACCCTAGTTGTCCGTCTTTTTCCCAGGGGCTGCGTTACTTTTGCATATTGGGATCTTTTAACTCTCCCTCTCCCTTTATGAAAAGGATTCCTATTGTGGAAGTTTATACCATAAATCATAATCTGAAACAGCATATCTAAGAAGTATTACACACAACATAAAATGGGCATCTGTTGCAAATGCTGAATTAGGGTTAACATTATCTTTCAAACTCTAAGTGTCTAAAGGCACAAGAAAAAAGTCTTTTCATTTATTTAAACGACATATATATTTTTCACACACTTATACCGGTTCTTAAACCTCAACTTTTATTTGGACTTCTTTTTATATATGACGATTATTTTAAGTTTGAACTGTTTTTGATAGATATTCTATGTCTAGAGTGATAAATATAAATTAAATATTTTATATCAGTAATATATACAGAATATGAATTATTTTTATTAAACCATTTTAACTCGTCTTTAATAGGCTAAAACCTTGACAAATAAACGAAAATTATGATTACTTTCTGTAATATTTTGCATTTGAATATGATATAATAGTAAGTGGAGATTTTAAGGGTGATGTACATGAATATATAAAGAGTAACAGAAACAAAATAATTACTCATTAATATGTAATATTTATTTATTATTTTTATATCCGTAAAATGGAGATTTCCATTTATGATATTGCAGATAAAGTGTATGTATTTAAATTACTTTAAAGAAGAAATACTTTGATATTTTACCTAGATTTTATTTATTGAAACACTTGTGAAATAATTTTAAAGTGGTTTTCTTAGACAAAGTGTACAAATATTTTAAATTTCCATTAATATTCAAAAATTATTATTGCTTCTGCTCTATATTTATGACTTGTGAGGACTTTGTGTAGAAAAACCAGGTTTAGGAAAATGGTTCTTGATTTTCCTACATTCCTTTTTTATAACTTAGAGTCGAGCATGATGTTTGTGATTTTTGTCCTCTCTAACTACTAATATCTTTCTGAAAATAGATTTTTCTTTCTTTTTTAAATTTTTATAAGGGTTTTAATACATATTAAGTGAAACGTTAATTTAATTTAACAGATAAAGTGTACTTATGAATGTTATTTTAAAGAAAAAATACTTTGATATTTTAGCTCAATTTTTTTCATTGAAATACTTTGAAATAATTTTAAAGAGTTTTTCTGTGACAACATGAGCAAATATTTTAAATTTTCATTAAAATTCAAGAATTATTATTGATTCTATTCCTTTTATACGAAATGTGGCGCCTTGTGTAGAAAAATCTGGTTTAGTAAAATGGTTCTTGATTTTCCCTCCATTCTTTTTTCTAACTTAGAGTCGAGTATAATGTTTGTGGTTTCTGTCCTCTGTAACTACTAATATCTTTCTAAAAATTTTTTCTTTTATTTTTAAAGTTTTATAAGGTTTTTAAAAAATTTAATTTGATGCTTAGATTAATGTATATTTTATATGCATTAATCGAAGCAATAAATTAAATTTTCAATTAATACTTTGTTCGTAGATATACTGCAAAACAAACTAATGATTGGTAAAAGTGTTTAAATTTTAAGAAAAGTTAGACAAAATATATTATAAAATATAAAATATATATTGTTATAAGAAAAAGGGAGTGGAGGTACAGAATTCAACTATAGAATCTCAAAACTAACCAATATTGTTTTCAGTAGATGGATGCATAACATTTCTTTGACAATATCTATGGAGAATTAGTTAAATCTTGAAGATAATATATTAATTATACTCGAGGTATTCACTGTTATTTATTTTAGGATTTGTTTTAATGAAAAAACCAATCCATATTTTTTAAACTTAGTATGTCGATTTTATTTATAAAATTGCTTTTCTACCTGAAAGTAAATCATAGTCCTTATTGTAAACATTCTTGAAAAATTCAAAATACTTGCAACTTTGCTAAGCCATAATAAGTAGCTAACCAAGCCATTAGTAAAGAGAATTCATGAACTAAAATTCTACTCAAAGAATTATATATCAGTTAGTATTCAAACGTACATTAGTTTATATTCTTAATTAATCTTTACTAAACAGAAATTGGAAGTCAAGCCCTGAATCCGAATTTTTTCATCCTATTATTCTTTGGATAAAAACAAGATTTATATCGTATTACAGAAAGCAATTATGATGTATTGACACTTTCTGTTTTAGTTTAATTATACGTATATTCATCAGTTCATAGTTTGTAAGAAGGATTGGAAAATGTTACTGTGACATTTTATAAAGTAATATGAAAAATATTAATTTGATAATGAAAGTGTTTATTGCATAAACTAACATCCCACCCTTTCATACCTCAGATATCATTCCCCATATATAATTACGTTCATTTAATATATAAGAGCAGGGTTTCACAGGGACAACGGAATACTAATCTATATCTATATATATATATAAATGAACTTGTGTCTGTCTGTACTCGATAGATTCAAAAACCATGCATCCAATCGCCTTGAAAATTTGGAAAATTATTAGGTACATCCCTAGGAAGGTTTTTGAAAATTTTTAACGTTCGAAATCCATTGCTTTCCCCTTTTTTGAGCGTTTCATGTCATTATTCATAGCATTATTTTCCCCGGTTAAACGCAAACGATTAACTTTTTAATTTAAATTGTTTTAAGCGCAGTTTTCAACGGTTAAAAGGAGACTAAAATTTTCAATTTATCACATAACTAGGTGAAAATGATATTTTTTATCATTATGACGTCATTCCTTTAAATATCTCATTAATTCATTTCTTATGTTATATTATTTAAACATCGTCTGCGTAGTATCAATTCGATTTGACCTGGAAAATTAAGTGACTAACTTTCATTTCTATGTGACGCAAATTATAGCATTTTTATATAAAAACTCATTTTAAATTTAATTCTTGGTTAATTTTTACTTTACTATGAAATGTTTATCGACAATATCCTAACACAAATTTAAGTACAAATTTCAATGACTCTCATAGGCAAATAGAAACCTATCATTTTATATACACTCATGTCCATAAATTAAGGATAATTCAGAATCACACAGAAATTGAGCTCTAAAATAAAAATTTCACCTGTAGAATTATCACACACATCTTGAAGAAGAATATGCAAATTGCAGGAAACCACCAGATGGCGCGGATAGTACGTCACAATGACGAGAGTGTATGAAAGGGGATATAAGGAATGGTAGCAAAGAAGTAAAATTGTTCAAATGAGCTTTAAAAAGCCTTTCAGTGCAATAACCGCATAGTTATGGCACAAAGGAAGCATTTGGATGATTTTTTACGTGGTAGAATTATCGGATGACTGGAATGTGGACGTACCCAGCTGGAAGTATCCGAGGAACTTGGAATCGCCAGAGTGTCATCTCCAGGCTTTGGCAACGATTCAAACATGATGGTAATGTGAGTAGATGTTACAGCACAGGTCGCCCCCGAGTTACTACGCCGAATGATGACCGGTATTTGACAGTTACTGCCAAAAGAAACAGACGGAGCACAGCATCAGACCTGTCTCGTCAGCTCTCTTCAGCTACCGGTACGACAGTTTCAAGGCAGACCGTGTACAGACTCTTAGGGAACATTGGTCTATATGCTCGTAGGCCTGTCAGATGTGTTCCCCTTACCGCAACTCACTGTCGCCTGCGATTATGCTGGGCTAGAGAGCATGCATTGTGGACATCGCAACAGTGGTCTTGTGTGATGTTTTCCGACGAGTCCAGGTTCAGTTTACATTCTGATTCTCGCCGGACTTTCATATGGAGAGCGCCAGGTACCCGTTACCACCAAGAGAACATTATTGAACGACACCGTTACGGTGGTGCAGGATGGCTCGTTTGGGGAGGAATTATTCTTGGTTCCAGAACTGACCTGCATGTTCAGAGTGTAACGATGACAGGCCACATCTATCGGGATGTCATTCTGGAAAAACATGTACGTTTGTTTCGAGGAGCCATGGGTCTTGAACTTCTGTATATGGATGACAACGCCCGGCATCACCGTGCAAACATTGTAGACGAATGCCTTCAATCGGAGGATATCACCCGTATGGATTGGCCAGCATACTCACCGGACTTGAATCCAATAGAGCATGTGTGGGACATGCTTGGCCGACGAATTGCAGCCCGTCAACCCCCTCCCAACTGTCTATCGGAACTTCGGAGGGCATTGCTTGATGAGTGGTGTAATTTTCCCCAAGATCAGATTGATAATCTGATACTCAGCATGCGTAGGCGTTGTAACGCTTGTATTGCATCGTCCGGGAGACATACTCCGTATTAACCATCATACTAACCATGTTATACTGTTTTCTGTAAATAGGTTCTTTTTTGAAATTTGCTCCAGGGAGTAAAAATCGCAATTTTTATTAATTATGTCAAACATATAGCATCTTTTTTGCTCTTTACCTTTTGTTTAATAAATAGACTTTACAAATAAGTCAAATTTGTTTTGCTTTTGTTTCTTTTATTGCCTGAACTTCATTATCCTTAATTTATGGATATGAGTGTAGTTATATTCATATGGTTGTCAATATGAATGTGTGTTTCTGTTTCATACAAAAACACATGGTTTGTGATAAATTTTATTAATTGTGGACAACATTTATTAATACCACCCAAATTAGCACTGTTACTGTCAAAACATCTGCTTCCTATTCTACCACGTAATATGACGAGATCTATTAACGTTGCTAATCAACGTACAGTAGTAATACAGTAATGTAATTTAGGGTTAAACTTATAAGGCGATTTCACGCAGTAGGGCAAATCCTCAAATTATGACAATTTTAGCTTTAGTTTCAAATGGAAAGGCAGTTTCTCTATTGGCTGTTGTAAACATGAAAATGAATGGGAAGAGCCTTATAGTAGTTCGTGACGTTACGACAAATTGCCTTATATTTTACCTTAAGAAAACTTTGAGGAAATTTAATATGACACAAATTCGATTCAGATTTAATCGCTAGCATGTAAACATATATTTTGTTATTTTTATTGATATTAAGAACAGTTTTCATTTGTTTGTTTTTTATACAAATCTACCCGATAAGTCATAGAGTAACTAACTTTGGCCAGAAATCCTTGATACCGACAAATGAACATATCCGATATATATCATATACAGTATAATTCTTCGAAACTATTATCAAATTTTTGTACTCTTATTTTGCACACGCTTTCACATCTTATTGATGTACAACTCAGGTTTAATGGAAAATGAAGTATAAAAACTGAATATTGTTATAATACTCATATAATAGAAATATATAAATATGCCAATGACTCGAACTGAACTGTGACATGCAAGATAAAAAACATTTGTTTAAAAGCAATATATAAGTTCACCGTAGGGAAGCACAGACACACTTTCTAGTATATAATATAAACCAAAATATAGCTACATTTGGTTTGGACATGGCGAGATCAGGAGATAATATTAGACTACCATGCTTAGAGATTTATCACGAAGTTGGCAGGTGAGTATAGCACAGGTGCCAACTTCCAAAAGAGAAATATCTGTAGTTTATCGCAATGACGATATTTTTTAGTATATAGATAAAAATATAAATTTTAAAAAGGGAAAAATAACAAGGTTGATTTAATCTATGAAAGCTATATTAATTTAGTAGTCACAAATGCTTTAAAAGTAAAAAGAAACTGCTAACGTTCATTGAAATAATATTAATTAGTGTATATATAAAGCATAATTAAAAAGGTGAAAAACAGTAATATTGTTTATCCAATATATAAAACAAATACAGCCTGTTTCATAAGAGCGTGTCGCCTATTTCTCTGAAAATACAAACGAATTAGTTAAAAATACATTTGTACAGAGTAGTAAACATATTAAACTGAAATGCATTTCACCTAATAAATTGTCCAGTCTCCATTATTACCGATTGTGCAAAAATCACTTTATCATTCGATTTTGAAGTCGAGCGGCGTTTACCCCATTTCGGTAGGTCGTCAACATTTTGTAACGCTTAACACTAGATTGCCCGAGATTTCTTGTATACCTATATTGCCCAAAAACAGTCAAAATGACTGCATTGTGAAAAAATAACAAATTTGTAAAGAAATTTGTTTAAAATTAATTTTTAATATTTCTTATATTATTTACAATTAAACAACAAGTTATTAGTAAATATTAACAATAAAAAAATTTACTTTAATTTAAAAAAAAATTATGCATTATTTGTACATTTTATGCAAATGAAAGTGGAATTCTTTTTATGTGTACATCTTCCTCAAACATAGTTTTGACATTTTTCACATATATTATTTGTTTTGTTGTTGTGGCAAAGTCGTACTTGACAAAATTTGCGTTTGTGAGAATGGGTTGCATTTGATGATGTTGCAGTTGATCTTTGTGGGTCTTCATGTTCTGATAAATTTTTCTGTCTTGCAACTCTGTATTTGTTAGAAAGATGTTCTGCTAATTGAAATAAGAACTCTTTTCGTTCTATTTGTATTCCTGTCGTTTCTTTGTAAATGATCCAAGCATTTATGGCAGCCAAATCTAAAATATTGAAAAATATTTTGAGGGGCCATTTACGAGAACTAGCTTTTACTGTATATTTTCTGGCCATTTGATCCGCCTTATCAACTCCAAATTTTGTACTGTTATAAAATTGAATTGATTCCGGTAACATGGTTTTATTACTTTTATCAATTTTAATAAATTTAGCAAAAGAAATAAAATAACTTGTTAGAACAACACTTTATAAAGATTCGAATAACTAGTACTACTTTAGCTTATTGAGCAACTGACACGTATCAAGTATAAGCGCAAATCGACAATTTATCATGCATCGGTATGTTACCGTAATCGAAAAAAAATATTATTTCAATACAAAGACGGACAGGTCATATAAGAAATTTACTCAATTCAATACATAAAAATCTTTTGATTATTTAAAATTTCCCAAGCAGTCAAAATGACTGTTTCTGGGCAATATAGGTATAACACACACATATATATATATATATATACGGAAATAAAGGAGGGCGGAAGTAACTACAATTATTCATAAACCCATTTATATGTTATAGAAAAAGTCACCAAATTCTAAGAAATTGTGTCATTATATTTCATAATTGTTTTTCTAATTGAAATTAAAAAACAGTCAAAATGACTGCCTTGGGCAATCTAGTGTAACATGCTACCCACTTCTTAACGAACAACTCCGTCTGTCTCGTGTACCTGGCTGCAGCTGCACAAGACATTTTGGGTCCTTTTGGATGGTGACACAGATACACTGCCTCAAAACGGCTCGCATACGAGGCACCCATTTTGTAATTGTTGATTTAAACACAGCAAAACGAGTCGAATAAAGAATATAACCATAAGGCATTCTTCTCTAATGTTTGAAGAACACGTGCAATAAGTCGGTATCTGAGCGCTATCCATTGACGAAGTTATGAACGATACACTCTTATGGAACAGACTGTTAATACGAAAGTTGTAAATAAAGTAGTAGCAATATATATGGTAAACAATTGTTGGTAAACTTTACTTGTAAAATTGCATTACATTCCGTCAACATAATCGCAAGCAAAGCTTATTACCATGGCTTCGAACCGTGATTTATTTTGTTCCGGTTTTCGTTCCGGTTCAACTAAAAACTTAATATCGGTTCAGTTCCGGTTTTCGCTCCGCCAAAAATAACGGTTTTCGGTTCAGTTCCGGATGAATAATTTCATTTTATGTATGTTCTTATTTGTACTAAAAATATAATTCTATCATAAACAAAAAATGTAATTCTATCAAAATTTAGAAGATTTTATTCTTTTTTTAATTGGTACACTATGTGAATTGATACAAACAGCAGGCCTAATGAAATACTACTATTACGAAACATTTGAATCGCCGCCATTACCAAACACCCATTTGATGCGCAGAAGATTTGATAGATGCTTCATGCTACGTCACTTAGGGCCTCTCCTGTCTATTTACTCCTCCCTGATCTAAACAGTCTATACAAACATCCGTGGATGATCGCATGCTGAGATGTGAAAAATAAAATATAACTCGATATTTTTCTTAAAAAATCATCTATACTTCTAGTTTAATCAACTGAATTAAATATGTCTTCTACAAGTAGTTTCATGCGAAACTGAAACAGAAAAATACTAGTGAATATCAAAATAGGAAATCGAGAAGCAGTATACATGTAATGATAATTATAAAGTTGACGTTAAATTAAAAAATATTGATAAGTTGGTAACAGTAACAAAATGACTGAAAGATATATCGAACCGAAATAAACCGATATTTTTTTCGGTTCAGTTCCGGTTCGAAGCCCTGCTTATTACTTTTCGTTATTAATCTGAAAAACGTAAGATACTTTTGGTAATGTGTTGCAGCTTAAACAGCCAAGTACTGTCCTACTGCTTGAAGCACATATGTCACATCTGATGTTTATGTGCTTCAGAAGTTTTCTCTCAATTTTGAAAAGAGGTTCAGGGCACAAAGATTCTTGTCTGTTGTATACATATATAGTGTGAACTAAGATCTTCTAGTGACACTACTGGAGACAAGAGTGAGATTAATCAAGTCTTAATGTGACTTGAAAAACTTTCATACATCGTGCGACCTTCCTCGTGCTAACAGTAATCCTTAGTAACATTGAGGTCTGTTTTGTTATGGGCTATTTAATTGTTAATCTAGAACCTCTTGCTGCACACTTGATGTAGAGTGGTAGAAACTGCACATCCCGTCTAACGTCCCTCAGCAAGGAGTATGAGTATAGCATACGTGACAACTTCCAAAAGAGAAAAATCTGTAGTTTATCGCAGTGACGACCTTTTTTAGAATATAGATAAAAATATAAGTTTTAAAAAGGGAAAAATAGCAAGGTTTATTCAATCTATGAAAGATATATTAAGTATTTACAAATCCTGTAAAAGTAAAAAACAATGCTAATGTTCATTGAAATAACATTTTTTAGTGTATATAATACAACATTAAAAAATTAAAGAAATGTAATATTGTTTATCCATTATATAAAACAAATATATTAGAATTTAGCATTTCCAAATGTTGCTCTACAAGAAATTGCTATTTTCGAAGATTGTTTGTCGAACTCATTTTCAAAACATTTTAAACTTTTACTGCATTTTATAGTTAATAACTGTTCTAATGTTTTATTAGACATAGATTGTCTAAAATCTGTTCTGATTTTTTTTATTTGTCTGAATATTGGCAATTTATTTCTTGCTGGAATACAGAATTATCGACAGAGTGAAGAACAAAGCGAGAATCAGAATGTTTAGGGACCTTAGACTATATCGCTGAAAATCGGAAGAATTAATTTTCCGATCGTAATATCGGAAACATACTGGAAAATCGGAAAACGTCCGAGTATATCGAAAGCATTGTCACCCATGGTATAGACACAGGAAGAAGGGAAAGCACCGTAGAGATAATATAAACACTCAAACAAAAGAAGTTATATGAAAGAGTGTTAACAGAAAAACTACTTTGCAGGCTTCTTCTCTGATTCAGTTTCTTCCTTCCTCCTTTATGTTGATTTTAATTTTTAAATTATCAATTTTGTAGATTTCAGGTATGGATTTAAAAAAAATGTTTTGTTGATTATATACCGGATGGCCATAAATAAACTGACAGTGCGCACAGTGTTCTGTAGCGTGATCTATTTGCGAGTATGACGCCACATTTTGTAGGAAGATTAAACTAGGCGGGGGACGACTAATTCCGCGAAAAAACAAATTAGTTCCAAAAGACACCGCTAGGGGAATATTCGGTACTGTGTAATAGAAAATAGAGTGTTAACAAATGCAAATCAATACGGAAATTACAGCTGACATTGTGCCAATGGATGTAACGTGAAATTTTAATAAAGAACTTCTTCTTCTGCTCAGCGTACGTGATATTGCAGATCACGAGACTTTATCGGTGTTTATGTAGATTTAACACTTTTTTAAAAGAGATGCCCTATTGCACTTGAACTAAATCAGAAAATGTGCATAATAAAAGGTAATTTTATTCCGTATTAATTTGCATTTGTTAACACTCTATTTTCTATAACACAGCGCCAAATATTCTCCTAGCGGTGACTTTTGGAACTAATTTGTTTTTTCGCGGAATCCTTCGTCTCCCGTCTTTATAGAATACAAGAGCTGTTAGCGAGACGAAATCTAAAAAAAAAAAAAAAAAAAAAAAAAAAAAAAAAAAAAAAAAAAAAAAAAAGAGAAGGTGGCTATTATCGAAACTCGATAATGCCAAGCTGGTTGTCACGGAAACGGGATATGTTATCATAAAATTAAAAAAAAATCTTTATCACAGGATAATTCACTGAAAAATTTAACTCTTTAATCTCAAGCGTCTCTTTTTAGGGCCCCGAGACTGCCTAGTGACTTTTTTGACTGCCTAGGGGCCTTTATCGTGTTTAACCCGGCACTACACGTAAATACAGACTATAAGTTAAAGGGTATCAATGGCTGTACAGATATTTTATGGATTCATTACAGAAATAAAAATACACGAATCTCCTAAATGATAATAGCCTAAGTTATCTGTCCGTCTGTCCTCGAATTTATGAAGTGGTTAAACCTGAAATGGGTACAGGCATCCATATTGGACTATTGAATTAGGGTTATCAAAATTTAAAGCGAGTAAAAGTTTATCCTCTCCCAGACTATTGATACGATTATAAAATAAATTGGAATAAATATGCCTAATATCACGTCGAAAAATCCTGTGGTCTTTAAAATGTTCGAAATCCACCCTTCCCCTTTTCGAGCGTTTAATGAGCGGTTAAGAGCAAGCGATTAAATTTAGTACATAAATAAGTAAAAAAATATATTTTTCTAGCATTATGACGTCACTCCTCTCATTTAATCATTTCTTATTTTAAATTTAAATAACTTCTGCATTATTTTCATACGTTTTATCACTGAAATTAAATATTGCGGGTGTTTTACGCTGACTCACCCGAAGACATACAGAAGCAACTAATGATGACCGTGCCGCGACAGTGACTTCTTAAGGGCTACCTAGCCACTGCTGACTTACGAGAGGTCCGTCATGGTCTGATTTTAACAGACCTAAGCTGTAGACTACCAGAATGAACGCTAAGAAAAAATCACTCAGGTACCGCGGGGTCGTGAAGCCCATACACACCTAGAGGAGGTGTGCCCCTAGGGGGAGATATTGCGTAAATAATTTCCTTTTATAACTTTACAAATTAATAACTTTTATAACTTAAACAATAGATTTGATAAAAGTGCGATAATTTTAAATTTAATCATCGATTATTTTTTTTCACAATGAAAATATTATCATCGGTATTAACAATTTATATGTATTTCCAGGATGTAGTGGAATTTATAGTTTAATTCCTTTACTTCCATTAATTAAAGTGGCAAAAAATTGGGAAGAACTTTGAATAGAAAACTTTGAATTATCTTTCTAAATGAATTCAGTGGGGTTCTCAACTGCATTCACAGTATCGGAAGATTTTAGAGGTGTATGAAGATAAACAAATTATTGAGCGTGTACCAGATAGTGACTTACGTATATACACAAGAAAAATTTAACATTGAAACTCTGAATATGCATTTTGTCTAGTTCGGATATGACATCAGTACATACTACGAAGAACCTATAAATATCCAATTTGACCAGTTTAAAAATAACGTCTGTAGATGTGCGCCAGGATTAAAAAGCAATTTTCCTTAAGTTAAGACGTGAAGAATGCATGTACGTATAAGAAAACTTTAATGGAAAAAAATATGTTACTAGTTTGAAATATAAATATAGTAAGGAACATTTAGTTTAAGATCATTGAATAATAATGTTTCCGTATAGCAACTTGATTCATGGGACATATTGATCTACTGCCATTCCACAAAAGAAGTCATTTAAAGTCTCTTAACGCCTTCCCTGTTTTGCCCGTACGGTGTACGGGCAATCTGATTTCTATTTCGATTGCACTGTTTCGGCCGTATTTTTTCCAATTTTAGTAACAAATTATTCGTATAGAAGGCAATATTTGTCCAGTAAATGATAGTTTGCAGTTTATTGTATTTTCTACTCTGATTGATTCAAAAGAGCGGGTTTTTTTTCGCATGTTTTGTAACAGAAGACGAATTGTTATCTTTCAGTGTATAGCTTTCTGGTTATATTTTACTAATCGCCTGATAATTTTATTGATGTAAGAGTTGAATAATATATTTTTACTTTTAAATAATGGATAATTCAGAGCGTATGGAGCTAATTTCTTGTGATTCGAACTGTGACTCGGAATCAGAAACTGAATTATCTGTAAATGATAATAGCGAAAGTTTGCTAGATGACCTGGATAGTAGTAACTCTGATAGTAGTACAGATGGAATCAGTCAAGCAAGACAATTTTTTTTAAATTAATTGTGATAATCTTTCGGATCCGCCTCCTAGATTTGCTTTCACTGGAATTCCAAAAATTGACTTGGATATCGATGAGACTAAAGGTAAACTTCAATTCTATGATGCTTTCATAGAAAGAAAAAAAGTTGTAATAAATGCTTAAAAGTATTAGAAATGTTAATTTTAATAACATATCTTTACTAAAAAAATGTAAAATGAACAAAAAAAATGCAATAATAAATATGACATTTTTTTGACCGAGTTCTTGAAAAAAATGAAACTTTTAAAGGGTTAAAAAGCTAAATGACTGCTTACATACTCAGTAGGTATTATATAGAGTTGTACTTACCGTGGAATTTAAAAGAACATACACATATAGATGCGAGAGTCATAGGCGTACTCTTTAACATAAAATCGCCATTTGCAATCTCAAAATGTTGCCATGTTTCCTCAGTAATAATCTTAATCGATAATTTTTTAAGGATGTTAAAAACGCATTTAAAAGTGGGTTTTATGTATGCGGAAAATGAAATTTAAAAAGGATTAAAGATGAATAGATACATTTCACTTGTATTATGCAGCTCAATTTATAAAGGGATATAAATGTTGGAATTCATGAATATCCACATTTTGTATTACCGTTACTGATATCAAAGAAAAGTAACCAATTTTTAGACTTTCGTTTCTAAATTTACTGCTATTTCGATTTCACTGTTATGTTCGCGATTGGGAAATGAGAAGCCGTCAACAACAGTATGCGGTATATAATTCATCTCTTGAAACACCGAACACTTCTGTTACAACAGCACCTACAATTGTTCACTTAGCTCAAACACAATGCAATCACAACAGCATGGAACTCTGTTCTGGAATGTACTGCAACTTGCTGCGGACATTGTGCAGGTTTCTTTAATGGACTCAACCTACACACATGGCTAAAACGAGCGTTTGCATTCAGTCATGCATTTGACGTGTTTCCACATTTCCGTCCAATCCCGGTGGGCTATGTAAACTGCATCTATTTCTGAAACTTAACATCCCTTATATTCAGATTTTTAGTTTTACAGATTGCAGTGGGAAAGAAAAAGTCGTTTATTAGTTCTTACAACATTTCTAAATATAAAATTTCAGCATTCTAGGTCGAATAATTTTTTTAGTGTCCGATATGCTGAGATTTTTCGATCTATGGAGTTTGAAGTACATTTTGTACTTTTGTCTTCTAAGAAGTTATTGATAACACAGATTGGGGCGAATTTGCGGTTAACCATATTAAAAAAAATAATAAAAAGATATCTTATAAACGATAAATAAATGATATAATCTTAATTTCCCGGATTAGAAAATGTATAAAAAATGTCATAAAAATAGAATCTCCGTATTATTAAAGTGTAAAAAATAAAATACAAATATTATTGTTTTTTAAAAAATCTCATAAAATTTGTAAAAATAATTAAAACGGAATTTAAAGCGTGCGAAAAAAAGGAATCAGGAATAAAACCTCCCTTAAATAATTTGAGTTTTCTATAAAGTTACATATTTCTATGGAGTCAATGAACCAAGAGATGATCTTCGAGAAGAGAGGGTTTCATCCATACCCCGTCAGAAATGAACAGAAACATGGAGTTGCTAGAAAACATCTGATGTCATTTCATGTATGTTATTTTTTCCCTTTAGAGTTTACGTTAAATTCGTGAGGTTAAAATTCTTCCGTTGTGTTTACAATTTTATAAAAATGTTCAGTTTGTTAAAGCTATGTATTCTTTTAATTTTTTGTCTTAAATAAATCACGTATAATTACTTTGTTTTTATTTCAATCACTCAGAAATTTCCTCTTTCCGGAGGTTGCAAAAGTGTAGAGAATGACGTATTAGAGGTTTCATTTGTAAACAAGTCATAAGCACTTCATTCGGCTCCAGCAATAAAAGAGATTTAAAAGTTTTTAACGATTCAAAGTAAATGTGCAGAATTATTTGAATTATTCTACAGAGGCAATGAGAATTCAAACTCTCATCTACCAACTGTACATTATAATTATTTATACTTTCATCTTATATC
>CM063499.1:858813-871313 GCA_032207245.1 Pardosa pseudoannulata | reverse complement strand
TCGACAGCGATTTCAAATTTGTGCTTTCTGCTTCAATTCTAAACTTGCAGGGGAATAATGATCACATACATATGTTTTTTGCTTCGCTTTGAATTTCGTAATCGGCGCTTTTCATTTTTGACACCTATTTGAAATTTTATGTGTCGTTACTAGGCGATATCTAAAGTATTCTGTATAAGTTTAAACTGTTCCTGCCATGTCATATTTGTAAGCAGCTGGTGCACAATTCATTTCATGGAGTGGATTTCTTGGATAATTATAGGCTCGGACACGATACTGGCTTTCTTTATTATCGATCACGGAAGCATTGTGCATGATCATCCAACTACGATTTTTGCAATCTTTTTTAATCACCGTGAGAGTGATTTCACAGTGACATTTTATACAGCACCACACAATACTTTTCACATCACATACTCGTGGAGCAGCGTATTTCCCTTTTAGCCAAAATAGCTGATGACAGCTTATCAGTAAACCAGTTAATTTCAAGCAACCAGTCAGAGACCAGTATTTGAATTCTAAGTAAAACATTCAACTTTGAAGATATATGTAATAAAATTGAAATAAATTTAGTTGAGAAATTTATTTTAATCAAATTAAAAATAACGATAATTCCCACATAATTAATATTGCCGGATCTGATCGGTAACGTTCCAGCCGCTACACGCCGAAACATCTGGTTTCAGCATGATGGAGCGTCTGACCACTTTAACTACGCTTTTCGAGAATACCTCGATATAACTTATCCTAATCGCTGGATTGGTAGAGGCAGGCCAGTCGCATGGCCGCTGTGATCTTCGACCTGACTGCTCTGAATTTCTACCTGTGTGGACACAGGAAGTCCATGGTGTACGAGACACCCGTAACATCGGACATGGATCTTATCTCCATGATCGCGGAAGCGGCAGCACGTGTCCGTGACACTCCTGACCAAATTGAACTGGCTCGTGAATCCATGCTCTGACGTTGTGAAACGTGCATTGTGGCGAATGGAAACAATTTTGAGTATTTGCTGTGTTGTAATCATCATCTGTAGTAAAAAATCACATTAACACCGCTGTCGTTATCATTTTTTTTCCTCCTGCTCCATTCTTGTGATCATAGCGCTCTAGCGGTTGCAGTTTGCATTTTCAGACACAAGTTCCTATGTAAATCTTGTTCATCGGGATATGACAGACCAGCATGTTAAGTTTGTAAACGACCTTTTAGAACACCCTGTATACCAAAACCTTTAACAATCATGCATTATTAGAATTTGTTGGAGGTGGTTCATTCGAAAAGGGGTAATGCTTTCTGTTTGTAATCTAAAAAGAAAAATCTAGATCCAATGGTAAGTGTTTAGAATACCCTTGCAGGGTGTAAAAAAATAATCTTACGTTGGCCTAGTGTTTAAGAAAGAAGAAATTAAAATTCATTAAGAAACACATGGAAAATAGGTCCTAATTAAAATATTTTATACAATTAAATAAATGCCTAAGGAATACAACCGGGATAAACGTATCATTCGTAGATCGAAGACTGCTCTCGAGTCGGCGTTGGTCCTAAAAAAATGGCTAAGATTATTTTCCAAAAAGTTCTCCCCCAAACCGTGGATACCAGCCGCTCACCTTCTCCTCTTCTGGTCACAACCTTGTCCCTAAAAAAATTAGACTGCCTGCGGAGAAAAAAACAGGGGTCCAATCCAGAACGGCGGGGGGGGATCAAAATCCCCCAAACGAATGGACACCTCTATTGGCTGTGGGATGTCCAAAGTTTCTCTGCAGTTCAAACCAGTCCTGCCCTGGCATGTCCCCGACGAAGACCTACGGGGAGGGGTAAAAGGAGCTGAACCGAATGTAACTTATTGTTACGAACTTCCAAAAACTGGGTTCGGGGATTGAATAGACTTTCAAGAGAGACTACACGAAAACGAATACTTTATTCGCAATCAGTTGCAAAATACAACACACCGACAAAACCACCGCGAAACAATTTGAGTACAATGCCGTCGGCTCACGTATCAATATCCGCATCAAGCGCAATACACTGTGCGTACTCCGTAGACCGAGAGATTCTCTTCACGACGACTCTCCTCTGCATGGGACTGTCTGCCTTATATAGGCCCGAAGAAACTGCCGGAACACTCCAGAAACCGGAACCGGAAATTGTCACGTGATGCCACACTTGGCAATATTTGGCGATGAACTTGGCGATGTTGCCAAAACTGTAGCCAACGAACCGATATCTCACCAATTTGGAGACATACCCACAGAGTCCCATGCTAAACTCAAGCAATTTTCGCAAATTCGTAACATTATTGTTACACAGGGGCAAAATCTACATGGACTGGGGGGTAGCCGATTTTGGAAATTATTATTATGCTGGCTAGTAAATTTTGGATGACTGGATTGATTATAAGAATAGTTGGATCTCCAAAAGCTTTGAAAGTTATGAGGTTTAGGATTAAATTGTCCAGAGTCGATGTCGTTTCTCAAAGGTGATTGCCTGAAATCATTAATTCGATTTCGGCCTGGATAATTATCAACAGTAGGAGTCAAAAAACTAAGAGTATGTTGATTCTCTCGAATTTTAAGTAGTTTATAGGCCATTTGACTGTAGTCAAGAAATTGGGTCAGATGAAGTATTCACTGTCATTAATGACTTTAATTCTATTGGGAGACCATTCGTCACACCCTCCATTACTATATCTTTTTTACTTCTTTTGAAGGGAAAGTCATGCAAATGGGATCTACTCTCTGTTCGGTACATATCGACATACCCCCACCCCGTAAGCGCAATGGTTGTGTCCAGCGCGTCCCTTTCCTCTTTTTTTGTATTGTAACCAGTGTGTGAGCGTTCGGACCCCGTCTAGGAAGGTCGAACCGTTGTCCGCGTCTCCCATGAGAACGCTTGTTTAGAGCCCATTGCTCTTATATATCCCTGATATATATTTCTATTGTCACAACCCATTGCTCTTATATGACCCGTCATATTTTTCTTAATTAAAGTTTCTTGTTAAGTTTTAAAATTACAGTCCACTTTATTATCGTACTCAACACTCTCAATCTATTTTTATGACGTTTGGAAAAACCAGATATGACTGTAGACAATCACTGGAAAACGAGGAAAATTTCCAAAAAATCTAAACCTGAACTGTTAAATTACAGAACAAATGAAAACAAATGATAAAATCAATAGTTGAGCAATATCTTTCAAAGAATTTTCATCATAACTTTTAAATATCTCTAACTAGTGGCCATCATTATTCTAAATTACGATTGTCAAATGTCAGTAAACAAGTAATCTGCCAGTCGGACTCAGAAAAAAAAGCCTTATTTTGACTGACGTAATATCATTTAATAACAGGGAAATATCTTTTCCAAAAAGAATTTTTTTTTGTTGCTGTTGAACTGTGTATCAAAGAAGTAACCGGATAAAAGCTATTATCCTATTTCACTTTAAAAAAATAATGGGAGATTTCAGAAAGAAAAACATCGCATGATTTTAATGATCCTCGTTTGCCTTTCAGTCATTCTTATAAAAACTCCAAAAAATCTTTTCTTTCTACTACTAATGAAATTCATAAAGATGTTGCATTTTGTGCCCATTTCGTTCTCACCGTCAGTGGATATTTCCAATATTTTATTTGTTATTGGTGTGCTTATCTTAGCGTTATGTTTAGGATTTTGCATTTATCAATGGAATATGATGAAAAAGTTCTCGAATTTTCCTTCCCAACGTTGTGAAACCGAGGTCTTCTTGTTTCTACTTGGCATGAAAAAATATCGCAAAGGCTCTATCACGAGAGGTAAATAAGTTTATAGTAATTACTGCATAGTTTTAGAGTGCTACTTTATATTTTTTATCACACCATAGATCTTTAGACCTAATTCCTTTTTGGGGGAGACGTCTAATTATTTGATATGTTTGTGTACCCTTGTTAAGAAAAAAAACTTACTTGTTTTAGACTCCTACTTTCAAATTTTTACTGTATGACAGCTTATTAGGCCAACCGTACCGAATTCTACTTTGGTAGGGACAACGAATTACGACAGTAGTTGTTATACTTGTGTACCTTTGTCTAGAAATGTTCATGCCTATTTTAGATCGGTACTTTTGAATTTTACTTAATCATATCTCATTTAACCTAGTTGGACAAATTCTAGTTTATTAGAAATCCCAAATTGTGACGATATTTGTAACTTTTTGTATCTTATCTGGAAACAATTTTACTTGTTCGCTATTCTCAAATTTTTACCATAGAATAACTCATTAGAAGTAGAGGGCGGAATTCTAATTTAGTACAGATGCCTAATAAGGAAGATATTTTCTTTAGTTTATACCCTTCTCTGGAAAAGATTACTCCTGGTTTAGACCACTACATTCTAATTTTTACTGCATCATAGCTAATTACACCTACCAGGTCAAATTCTACTTCAGTAAGAACGCCGAATTATGAAAAAGTTTTCTGTATTTGTGTACCTTTGTCTGTAATGCTCATGCCTGTTTCAGACCGGTACGTTTAAATTTTTACTTCACAATATCTCATTAGATCTACTTGGACGACTTCTAGTTTTTTAGAAATCCCAAATTGTTACGATATTTGTACCTTGTCTGGAAGCAAATTTACTTGTCCGTTATTCTCAAATTTTTAATATAGAATAGCTCATTAGAAGTATTGGGCTGAATTCTAGTTTAGTACAGATTCTTAATTAGGAAGATATTTTCTGGTTTATTTATTTATTTTTTTTTTGCACCCTTCTCTTTAAAAGATTACTCCTCTTTTAGACTGCTACATTCAAATGTTTATTGCATCATAGCTAATTACAGCTACCAGGTCGAATTCTTCTTTAGTACGTACCCCAAATTATGACAACGTTTTCTGTATTTGTGTACCTTTGTCTGTAATACTAATGCCTATTTCAGACCGGTACATTTAAATTTTTCTACACCATATCTCATTAGATCTACTTGGATGACTTTTAGTTTTTTAGAAATGGCAAATTGTGACGATATTTGTACCTTGTCTGGAAGCAATTTTACTTGTCCGCTATTCTCAAATTTTCACCATAGAATAGCTCATTAGAAGTATTGGGTGGAAATTCTAATTTAGTACAGATTTCTAATTAGGAAGATATTTTCTGGATTTTTGTACCCTTCTCTGTAAAAAAGTATCTTGTTTTGGACTGCTGCATTCAAATTTTTATTGTATCATAGCTAATTACATCTACCAGATCGAATTCTACATTAGTAGGGACGCCGAATTATGGCAATGTTATCTGTATTTGTGTACCTTTGTCTGGAATGGTCATGCCTGTGTCAGACTGGTACATTTCAAATTTTACTACACCATATCTCATTATATCTACTTGGATGACTTCTAGTTTTTTAGAAATGGAAAATTGTGACGATATTTGTAACTTGTCTGGAAGCAAATTTACTTGTCCGCCATTGTCAAATTTTTACCATAGATTAGCTCATTAGAAGTATTGGGCGGAATTCGTATTTAGTACAGATGCCTAATTATGACGAAGTTTGCTAGATTTTTGTACACTTCTCTGGGAATGATTACTCCTGTTTTAGACTGCTACATTCAAATTTTTACTGCATCATAGCTAATTACACCTACCAGGTTGAATTCTACTTTAGTACGGACCCTGAATTATCACAGTGTTTTCTGTATTTGTATACCTTTGTCTGTAATGCTCATGCCTATTTCAGACCCCTAATTTTTAATTTTTACTACACCATATTCCATTAGATCTACTTGGACGACTTCTAGTTTTTTAGAAATGGCAAATTGTGACGGAAGCAAATTTACTTGTCCGCTATTCTCAAATTTTTACCATAGAATAGCTCATTAGAAGTATTGGGCGGAATTCTAATTTAGTACACATGCCTAATTATGACGATATTTGCTAGATTTTTGTACACTTCTCTGGGAATGATTACTCCTGTTTTAGACTGCTACATTCAAATTTTTACTGCATCATAGCTAATTACACCTACCAGGTTGAACTCTACTTTAGTACGGACCCCAAATTATGACAATATTTTCTGTATTTGTGTACCTTTGTCTGTAATGCTCATGCCTGTTTCAGACCGGTACGTTTAAATTTTTACTACACCATATCTCATTAGATCTACTTGGAAGAATTCTAGTTTTTTAGAAATGGCAAATTGTGACGATATTTATACCTTGTCTGGAAGCAAATTTACTTGTCCGCTATTCTCAAATTTTTACCATAGAATAGCTCATTAGAAGTATTGGGCGGAATTCTAATTTAGTACACATGCCTAATTATGACGATATTTGCTAGATTTTTGTACACTTCTCTGGGAATGATTACTCCTGTTTTAGACTGCTACATTCAAATTTTTACTGCATCATAGCTAATTACACCTACTAGGTGGAATTCTACTTTAGTATGGACACTGTATTATGACAATGTTTTCTGTATTTGTGTGCATTTGTCTTTTTTGTGTACATTATGACGGTATTTGCTGTAATTTTGTACTCTTGTCTTTAAAAATATTTTACTTTTTTTAATTTGATGCTAACTACTCGTTTTTTTTGTATCTGTTTAAAAGTCACAATAACTCTTTTGAATTTAATGCGTTTAAGTTATAATTAATGAAGTAATATGAAGCAAAGAGTATGTAAACATGTTACAAACACAAGAGTATGTAAACATGTATGTAAACTTGTTGTTTTGGATTAGATATTTATATATTTTGTCAAAAGGGAAAAAATCATTAAAAATGCTTTTTCCATATAAATTTTACATATATTTCAAAGAGAAAATTGAATTTAGTGCAATATATTTTGATAATTACAAATATTGATAGTTACAAATAGCTAATAGTTTTTAAAAATTTTAAATTTCAATTCTTTTTTGGGATATTATTAAATTTTAAATTTATTTTTCTTTATAAAGATTCATAATTTATTATCTTTTTTATATCTAATTACACAAGAGCGAAAATTAATGGAGGAGCTTAGAATGAAAAATTATGTATAGATATATGAAAAACGAAAAAAAAATAGTATTTTTCGTTTCAGGTTCAACCATTTCATAATTTCGAGAAGAGATGAACAGATAACTTACTCTATTATTATATAGGGGATCTTGGTTGGTTCATTTTTGAACCGAACTTCAATTTAATAAATGTCATCCTAGAGTACATTGTTTTAACATCCTATATCAATCTAAAAATACACAGTAAACGATATGATGCATTTTAAAATTTTTACACTTAGTTTTCTGCTACACAACCCCAAAATTCATAAAGGGATTTTGCCGATTTAAGGAAAATTTAGAGACCTTGATATTTTTATTAATCTCTATTAATTTTAATTCTTCTGCTACCATTTCAGGAAATAAAAATTTATCCGTTGTGAAAACCTCTGTTAATCACATCGATTTTAGCGAATTTAATAAAAATGTAATTGCTGGTTTTAAAGCTGCTAAATCTTCAAATCTTCCATCAAAATTTTTAAAAATTTAGTTTTATTTTTAATAACCACAGGAAAAAAATTGTAAAAAGTCTATCTCCCTATCTTTTAAAGAGTTCAAATGAATTATTTTAACTCTGGCTACTTGTATTTTAACAATTCTAGAAATTTAAATCATAAAAATATTTTTAGATATTTTGGTTAAGTTGCAATAAACTTCTCAAAGAGACGCATGCTTCTAGCAAGTAATGATTTGTCCACCGTTGCCATAGTACATGAATGTAATATAATTAAAATAAAGTGCAATTCTGCCATATGTATATGTAATAAAAAACATAACACTTAATAATAGCAAACTCAAAAATATCTGAAGAATAAAATTTTGATAACATTAAATTTTGATACTTAAATTTATAAACTGATCTTTAGCTTTGGTTTTCGTGTAAATAAACATTCCAATTTTCATTAAATAAAATATAAATGAACAATAGCGTTGAATATATAGATTTAATTCTTAAATAGTCTGTTGGAAGTAATTTTTTGGTCATTAGTTCTTTTTCAGATCTTAATGAATGCAGTAAAACCATTCCTAGAGAAAGGAATTTGTGTGCTATGGTTTCTGGAACCTTACGTTTTCGTTTACAGCGGGGAATACTTGAAGGTAATCAATCAGAAGTGCTCAAAATTATTTTACTATTAAAAGACTTTTACAGTGTAGAATTATGAAGAAGCGTTTTCTCCTTTACCATTGCCTATTCTTTAATTTTTTTTTCTATCTGTTCATTTCACTCTCTATTTGTGCCTTCAAAATACCCAACTATTAATATTTTGTAATATATAGAAGTGCAAAGTCAGAAGTGCAAAGTCGCCACTAAGTCTGCATCTTCTACCTCAGTTGTAAATTCAAGCATGAACTGTAACAAATTTTGTTCCTTGTCAATCTGTCACAGTTAGTTACAGTTCTGATGTTACTTTCTTCTCACCAAGATGGCAAGATATCTCGTTAATAGCATATTATCACTAATAGTCGACATGAATAGGCAGGCCATGAACAATCCTAAAAAAACTGCTGCTGAATGAAAGTGTAAAAGAGAATAATTGGGAAACGTTTGAATTAACTATGACTCAAGTTTGTGATGCAGCAGCTTTCTGAACAATCCTAAATGAAACAAAAGCTGCGGATTGTCCATGTCAGGTAGAATAATTGGGAAACGCTTGAATTAACTATGACGCAAGTGTGTGATGCAGCAGTTTTCTGGATAATCCTAAAGGAAACAAAAGCTGCGGATTGTCCATGTCAGGTAGAATAATTGGGAAACGCTTGAATTAACTATGACGCAAGTGTGTGATGTAGCAGTTTTCTGGACAATCCTAAAGGAAACAAAATCTGCGGATTGTCCATGTAAGGGAGAATAATTGTGAAACGCTTGAATTAACTACGACGTAAGTGTGTGATGTAGCAGTTTTCTGGACAATCCTAAAGGAAACAAAATCTGCGGATTGTCCATGTAAGGGAGAATAATTGTGAAACGCTTGAATTAACTATGACGCAAGTGTGTGATGTAGCAGTTTTCTGGACAATCCTAAAGGAAACAAAATCTGCGGATTGTCCATGTAAGGGAGAATAATTGTGAAACGCTTGAATTAACTACGACGTAAGTGTCTGATGTAGCAGCTTTCTGAACAACCTTAAAGCAAATAAAAGCTGATGACTGTCCGTATAAGGGAGAATAATTGTTAAAAGCTTGAATTAACTATAACGCAAGAGTAACTGTGTGATGTAACAACTTTTTGAACAATTCTAAAGAAAAGAAAAGTTGCTGAATGATGGTATAAGGGAGAATGATTGTGAAACGTTAAAAATAATTGTGATGCATGAGTGAGTGTGTGACGCAACAACTTTCTGTCCTGGACTTCTGCTAAATTTTCTGAATGGCTTTGGTTACCGGAAGCCGTCGATTAATATTAATGGAAGAGCAGAGTTGGGAGGAATTTGGAAAGAATATATAAATATAGGGCACTGAAGTGAAGTAAAGAGTGTTCTGAAGGAAAACATTTTCAGCAGTAAAACTTTCTGTTTACAGTGATATGTAGCGAAGTATGACTTTTAGCATAAGCTTCTCCTGCCATATGTTAGTACTTAATAGGTTTTCGGAGTTGCATGTTTTCCTACAATCTTAATTAAAAATGCTGTATTTTTAACTCACTTCTTTTTAAACAACAGGAGAACATGAATATCTTTCAAGTATATTTTAGATCTTCAAAGTGAGTAATGAGACAATTCAGAAAGTTGACGGGGGAAGTAAACGCTACAAACGAACTAAATGATTATTCCTTTGGTACATCAATGCATTTTGTCTATGGCATGATTTCGTCTTTTGTCGACAATTACTATCACAGTTCGAGCGGCAGTCGACTTGATAGCCACCCATTGTTTAGAATAATAAGTAGAATTTTCTTTGGAAGCCTTCAATATGAGGTATGGGAAAGCGGGATTAGAAAACTAAAGAGCGATGTGATTTTTTTTTCCTGTTTAGAATATTCGTAAAATCTAAGAATTTTACAGCTCGCAGACTACATTGGTGATCCAGTCAATGTTTCGAATGTCATGGGTGACATTCATAAATCCTCTGAATGTCAACCTGACGATTAGTGACGTATGTGTTCTATTAGAAAAACGTTGATATTCAAACAACCATGTAAATCAAACTTTTGGAAATAGTAAATACTTTATATAAAAAGAAACTGTAAGTAAAATAAAAATATTTTTGTGCTTTAATTAATAGAATTTATCATTCTAGGATTTAATCAATGCAGTTGACATAGCAGACAAAAATTTTACTTACGACGTCAATAAACTGGTGTTTGGAAATGGACTCGTAGGAAGGTAAGTTTTTTGCTACATTTCTTCTCTTTGATGGTTAAATTGTCGAGAACAGAAAATAACAAGTGGATCATGAAACCTAAGGATTACCTCCAGTTGATAATCATCCGTAAATGGTATTCATAAATGGAGGAATTTCTGATTCTAGAATTAACACTTGGGGATGGAATTTGTAATTGGTTGACAAATTCATGTGACTATGCAGAGTAGATATTAGCATTTACGTCCACCCGTTGTTTGTGGATTTTACACTTTACATTGGCAATCATGATAGAAATTGCTTCTAGACGAAATTTTACCTCCATAGTAAGTAAAAGTTTAATGTATATAATAGACTATTTAAGCTGTATGCAGTAGAAAAATACGTCAATATCCTTATAATCTTCTATTTTCTTGAATACAAGTTGTAAATTTGGAAATCCTATCAGTGCACTGTTTAAAAAAAGTGATTTGTAAATTCATTCTAATGTTAAAAAATATTGCTTAGTTCTAATTTAAAATACTCAATTTACACCTAGAATACATAACACAGTTGTTATAGCATGAAAATTAAGAGTTACATATACATTTGTGAAAAGATGTGGGATTTAAATATTACTATGAATTAACGTTAACAAAATATCAAAAATAAACATTAATAGGAAAATTTTTACAAAAGTAAAAATTAAAATAAGCTTGATTTTTAAAATAGAAAAATATATTTAAAGTAAGTTACATCAGACATTAAAAATTTAGAATACAGAAAATTAAGAAGATGCTATCAATGAGAGAACTTGTGTGGAAGTGGAACTCAATCTTATAATATTTTAAAATCTCATTTACTTCATTAATAATTATATAATTTTAGAAAACACAACACCCTGTTTAAATTTTAGCCAGTTTAAAAATAAGTTGGGGAAAAAGAAATCCATTATTTTTGCTTGAAATTAATGACTTTATTTAACATGTTTCGGATTGTCCGATTTGGGTCAAATATGCACCGTTTTGTTGTATAATTTGTTGCCATTTTAAAGGTAGATTCATAATACTTCTCTCATAGAAGTCTTGTTCCTTATTGGCGAAAAACTCTAGTGATCGATTTTCACCATCTTCTCTTGATCCCAATTTCTTATCACTCAGGAAGTTTTGTAATGCGAGAAAAAAGTGGGAATCGCTAAGTGTCAGGTCCGGACTATATAGGGGATGCATTAAAACTTCCCTACCAAGTTCCCTGAGTTTCTGGCGAGTCACTACATACGTGTATATCATGGCGTTGTCCTGTTGGAAAACAACACCTCTTTAGTTGGCCAATTCTGGCTGTTTCTGGTCAATTACTAGCTTCAAACGGTCCAGTTGTTGACAGTAGAGATCTGAATTTAGTGTTTGGCCATACGGAAGCAACTCATAATAAAGGATTCCCTTCCAGTCCCACCAAATACACAGTAGAACCTTCTTGGCCTTAGCCCTGGTTTGGCTACCGTTTGAGCTGCTTCACCGCCCTTTGACCACGATCGTTTTCGCACAATATTGTCGTATTTGAGCCATTTCTCATCCCCAGTCACCATCCGTTTAAGAAATGGGTCGATTTCATTCCGTTTGGCGAAAGTTTCGCAGACGGAAATTCGATCCATCATGTTTTTTGGTGTTAATAGGCGTTGGACCCAAACATCGAGCTTCTTTCTGAATTCGACTTATCGCAAGTGGTTTAAAACTGTTTTATGATCGATCTTTAGTTCTTGGACGATGCTACGACTACTAACATGCAGGTCAACTTCGATTATTTCTGTGATTTTGTCGACATTTTCGACGATGGGCCTGCCTGTGTGAGGTGCATCTTTAACGTCAAAAATGCCTGAACGGAATCGACAAAACCAAAATTCCACGTAATTAGCTGTTACAGTATCGACACCATAAACACTGTTCACAATTTCAGCAGCCTGGCTTGCATTTTTGCCTTTATCAAAGAAAAACTGTAAAATATACCGAATTTTCTCTTTGTTGACTTCCATTTTTAACACCCTGTAACTCACAACTGAATGAACAAAACAAAAAGCAGTAAAAACCTAGTGTAAAATGTCACCTTGATAACGAGCATAAATTTGAAATTGTTTGCTTCGATACTTTTTTTGCTAGATATCAATCACTGCAGCCCTCTACCGAAAAAATAATGGATTTCTTTTTCCCCAACCTAATAAATAGTAA